>JASAND010003605.1:0-94126 GCA_030248195.1 Trissonchulus latispiculum
TGGTGTACTCAGAATCTTTTGATAGATGCATTTTTTATCCGGGAAAAGAACAGGAATCACAGCAGTCTTAACAAATCCAGCTATTTTTCGCATAAACCATCAGTGATTCTTGACAGGGAAATGAAATCTTAAATGTTGGATTTCTGGGCTATTACAAGTATGTTGCAATACAGCGTTGTATTGTAGTCAACAACGCTGTCAATGTCAAGTCTTAGGAACGTTTTAGCGAAAATAAAGGGCGTAAACCGTTCAGTGCTAAAACTTCGTTCCACTTCTCCTGTTAAGCACTTGCCAACGATTCTTTTGTCTAATAAGTCTAGCTTTCGACTTATATCTTCCCACACTTCGATTAGCTGGTGCAAGGTTTCTCCACAAAGCTGGTAATTAAATGTTAGTATGTCTCGGGGGGAGGGGGTTCCACTTAGCACTAATTACACGCTTTCATATAAGCGTGTGTCTGCTCGCTGATTGGCCCATTAGCCTAAGGCTTATGGTAGGTAATTTATTAGTTATTTTAATTAATTAATTATAACTTTAACTGGGTTAATGCAATTAAAAAACTAATTCGACAACTTTGTAGCATTTTTTCTGCTCTTTCCAATGATATAAAAATTGTTGCATAATACAAATATTCGAAGGAATGTAATGCGCAACAATTTTTATATCATTGGAAAGAGCAGAAAAAATGCTACGATGTTGTCGAATTAGTTTTTTAATTGCATTAACCCAACTAAAGTTATAATTAATTAATTAAAATAACTAATAAATTACCTACCATAAGCCTTAGGCTAATGGGCCAATCAGCGAGCTGACACACGCTTATATGAAAGCGTGTAATTAGTGCTAAGTGGGACCCCCCGAGACTTTCGGGGGAGGGGGTCCCGACTTAACGCACCGAGCATACCTAGCATGATTTGTACATGCTACTGTAAGAGTTTCTTACTCTTTATATTATGTACTCTTGATATAGTTATATTCTAGTCTTTATTTAGAATGGCATCAGAGCCCAAGCAACTGAAGATAGCTGAAGAGGACGAAGGCAAAGTAATTTACGTAAAGTCCACGCAACCTGAAATTATTCCCGTTGCTGTTCCTCCAGGTTATTTCACAATCGATGAAGAGAAACTAATATTTGGTCGATTCATATTCACGTCTAGAGGCCAAACTATAGATATCAGATCGTTTTATCGTGCTCGCGGTAGTGTTACCAAGAAATTTACCATGGACGCTGATGGTAACGCTATCTTAAAAGCTGGGAAAAGGATAAACCTTAACCCTGACCAAGCACTGCAGTGTATGAAAGTATTGTATCAGATGTTGAATCGTTTAGGATACGATGACAATACATTGTCAATGAACTAATTTAAGTAAAGAAATTTTGTATATAGACTCATGCTGTACAAATAAAGCATTTTGCAATGTCTAACGAGCTCAGTGATCTTTGGTACAGTCCGGAATCTGCCGATACAGCGGCATTAACAGTTTGTACGAGTATGCTAGAGATAAAGGGCTTAAAGTATCCAGGAAAGACGTGGAACATTTCTAAAATCCCAGTTAGTGTATTCACGAACTAGACATCCTCGCTATAAGTTTCCTCGACTGCAAATAGTGGGCATCGGATCTGTGCGATATGTCTTCACTAAAGCGGTTCAATTCCGGTTTCACATTTATACTAATTGTTGTTGATGAATTTTCACGTTATTGTTGTGCTCGGCCATTAAAGTCTAAGGCTTCTCAAGATGTAGTAAATGTCTTTAAGGATATCATTGAATCCTCTAGTCGTATTTGTGCAAACACGTTGACCGAGGTACGGAATATACATGCTCAGTGTTCAAACAGTTTATGAAAGAGCACAACATGCATATATACTGCTACAGATGAACGAGTTAAAAGTTCATTGGCAGAGAGATGTATCCGAGAGTTGAAGAAACGGCTTTATCGGTTTATGTTCGCAAACGATACTTTTCGATATATTGACAGTCTGCAACGTATTGTAGATGGAATGAATAAAACGTAGAATGAAAATTTTAAACAACTTTTCTCCAAGTGAAATTAATCCAGAAAATCAAGCTGATGTTTACGCGTTTCAAACCAAATCCATCTTGAAAACTTCTAAACCATTTTCGTCTCAAAAAGGCGATAGTGTCAGAGTTCAATTGATCAAATCAGCGGTAGCTAAAGGTTACGAGCCTACTTTTCCTGCGGAAATCTTTAAAATTTGCGCAAAGTTGTCGGGTCCAAAGCACAGATACAGAATTGAAGATAATGATGGTAATGTTCTTTTTCCAGCTTTCTATTCCCAAGAACTATTGAATGTCGATAATCCTGTGGAACAAGCTAATGAATCTCTCAAAGAAATTCCCAAACGAAAGCTTCTGCATTGAAAAGCCACATATTCAGTACAGCTGGGATAAAGTGTCTGTGTGTGGTCTTTCTGTCCTTATTGTTGGACGATCGAATCGGTGTTTTCCAGGATTCGAAGAAGCTCTTTTGGATGCGTTAAACGATGATTGCTCATTTCCCACCTGGTTTTCCTTTCCTGTTATTCGCATTTACAAATACTTCAACGGTGATCCTGTCTCTGTGATCTATGATTAACTGTTCCAAATGTGTGGCTAGCTTTGGCCGCCGTGTAAATTTAAGACAACATGGAAAAATGTACCATATGAATACTGATAATTTATTTGTTTGTACATATTGTGGTAAAAGCTTTGTATCCAAAACATGGTTTGATAAACATTCTCAACTTCACAACAAGGCAACGAGCGATGTGACAGAAGAAAACCAGAAGCCTGAGGAAGGTCAACACTACGTAATCAACAAAATTTCAAAAAAAGGTCAATCGCAACTTTAAGACTGCTGTAGAGGATATGGATATTACGTTCCGCAATTTGGACACCCTCAGAGGAAACGAAATTGACGAAATGCTGCACGAGATATTGCACGAAATACTCGAGAAACTGAAATCTGGCAAATCTGGGTCCGACTATATGAGAATTGTCTTGCAAAGTTCAGGCCTTAGCTATCCTATTGCCATTCCATACGTAACTGTTGACTATATAAGCGTGGATTTAATAATGGAACGACTAGTAAACGTACTTAACTCAAATGAAGACTTTTCGTTGGACGGTTCCTGTCATCTGAATATGATTCATACTGACTTTTCGGCTGGAGGGAAAGGAGCAAGTCGGAAGTTTGGCAGCTGGCTCTCCAAGGATAAACGAAGTGTAATACGCATTAAAAATAATGATTATCTTTGTCTGGCCAGAGTGCTTGTCGTTGGTATTCACATAACTAAATATGATAAGTCATTATGGAACAAAGCCTTGATATTTCCAAAATCCTCTCATGGCCTTCAATATGAGAAGGCCATAAAACTGCACGAAAAGGCTGGGGTTCAATTTGGGAAGTGTGGTATAGCCGAAATTCAGCAGTTTCAACAGACACTGAGCCAGTACCAAATCAACGTTTTTTCTGCCGATCAATATGGACAGCGAATATTTCACGGTCCAAGTCATAACAACGTTATAAATATGCTTTATCACGACCGTCATTATGATGCTATACGTAAAATGCCTGGATTTTTCAATACATCTTATTTCTGCAGCAAATGCGGAAAAGGATATGACAATTCTCACCGTTGTACAAATGCCTGCCCTTTTTGCAAACAGTCTTCATGTCCTGCAACTGTTGATACTCCAGGGGCCCGTTGCATCAAAGAATAAATTATTAGTGATTAGTTGATTAGTGCAGCAATATTAATGAGCAAAGCTATTAATTGAACCAACAAATTTTGGTGTTTTCGGTATTATTTTGTAGATAATGAAGTGATTAATTCAAAAATGACCAAAACTTTCTATAATTTTCTCCAACTCAATAGTGCTGATCACAAATATAAGAGAAAACGCTATTTTTGAAGGTTATTCCGGCTTAGTCCAAAGTTTAAGTTTACACCAACTTAGAATATATAGTTTGTTAAAGCAAAAAAAACTCAAATGCTACAAAACGACGTATAGAATATACCTCTCGCTCTTACACAACTTTAGCTATTTTCAAACAAAGTGCTACACTAATCAACTAATCACTAGTAATTTATTAGTAATACCTTTTATGCAACGGGCCCCTGCTATATATTTATTATACAACCACTGTAATAGAACTTGGGCAACCAGTGAATGCTTTGAAAATCATAAAGAGAAATTGTGCCAAACGTACAAGACGTGTATATGATGCAACAAAGTTTTACGAAAGTATTTGGATCCAGAAAAACATTTTTGCGGATTAAGTCAGTGTGGAATATGTCGCATATGGAATGACGATCCTAATCATACATGCTATATAGAACCTCCAGCAATTAAAGACAATTCCGTTGACTACGCTTATTTCGACATTGAAGCGGTACAAGTTTCAGGCACACACAGTCCAAATCTACTAATAACGCAGATAAATAACCATACTCAGTAATCTTTTTCGGGATGGACCTGCGTTTCTTTATTTATGGAATTCATATTTCGCTACACCGAAAAGTCCCCACACCCCGTTATTGCTGTTGCCCACAATTTTAAGTAGTCTTATGATGCCTTCCCTATATTGCGATACCTTTATGTCAACTCCATCATGCCAAAAGAAATAGTTTTCAACGGGTGCAAAGTTATGATGATTGCAATTAGTAACAATCTGAAATTTATCGACTCATACAATTTTATTCCTTTACCACTGGCGGCACTACCTAAAGCATTTGGTCTTAACAATGATTTAGCCAAAGGTCATTTTCCTCACCTTTTTAACACTACTTAGAATCAGAATTCTATCGGAGCATTTCCAGAAAAACATTATTTTGCTCCTGAAAAAAATGTGTGAAGGTCAGAAGCTAAATTTGAAGCATGGTATTCAGAAACTCAACGTAGATTTGAGGAAAGCGGAACTTTATGTAATTTACAGGATCAATTGCACACCTACTGCTCTAAAGATGTAACTATTCTGGCCCTTGCCTGCACCAGATTTCGGGAAATATTTATTGATACCACCAACATTGCCCCTTTTAGCTCGAGCATTACAATTGCATCAGCATGCAATTTGATCTACCGAATAAACTATATGCCCAAAAAAACAATACCCGTCATATCAGCTTTTGGCATTCCAAAACGGAAGTCGCATTCTCACAAAGCGTTTTTGTGGATGTCATGGATTGAAAAGTTGTGCGGAATAGTAATTACTAGTGGTCGAAAGGGCGGAGAAATGAAGGTAATTTCGTGGACGGATTTTGCCAAAATGTCTGTGGAAAACCTACAGCTTTCTTCTTTCACGGATGCTTTTTTCATTATCATGCTTGCCAAAAGTATAAGCCAAGTGACATTCATCCGCTAATGGGAATTTCTATGTATAAACTTCGACAAAATACCTATGCAATCTCTGATAAACTGGAACAAGCAGGATATGCTGTTGTGGAGAAATGGGAATGTGATTGGGATGCAGAAATTAGTGGCAATAAACATTTAAAGCTTTTCACGAAATCATTGTCAATGATCCCCTGATACCTAAAGCAGCCTTTTACGGTGGTAGAGTGTCTCCTATGTATTTATACTATAAAGCCAAACAGGGTGAAAAAATACGTCACGTTGATATCACAAGTCAGTATCCATGGGTAAATAAGTATGGTAACTATCCAATTCACGCTCCCGATGTTCAGATTAGCCCTGTTGGGACAACCATTGAGCATTATTTTGGATTAATCAAATGTGACGTATTACCTCCTAATAACTTATTTATTCCAATACTTCCTTATCGTGCCAATGGTAAACTACTATTTCCACTTTGCCAGTCACGCTGCCATATTTTACCTCGAAAACAGTGCTTTCATTCAAATCAGGAAAGGACTCTTCATGGAACATGGGTGTCCGAAGAACTTAAGCTAGCAGTTAGTGAAGGCTACAAGGTTATAAAAGTACATGAAGTATGACATTGGCCCCGCTAAGAATAGAATCGGAGAACTTTGTAAAGAGTTTATTAACGCATTTCTGAAGATTACAATCGAAGCCAGTGGATTTCCCAAAGATATACAAACCGAAGTAGGAAACAACGTTATGTTGACGAAATTTGGGAAAAAGAAGGCATCAGATTGGATAAGAATAATATTCAGCACAACTCTGGTCAAAGGACATATGGGAAATTAATCCTTAACAGGTATTGTTTTAAACTTCACTATTTTTAAACTTTTGCGCAAGTTAGCTGAATTACTTCTTGGAGATTAATTTATTGTTTCAGTATATTACTGTTTCAGCTTTTGGGGAAAGTTTGCGCAGAAGCAAAACCAGTACAAGACAACATACGTCAATTCATATGAACAGCTGGTCAAGCAGTTGCTGGATAAATCCTTGACTGTGACGGATGCAATCATAGTTGGAGACAATCTGATGCTGCTGCAATATAAAAGCAGTCAGGATTATGCCTGCCCAGCTCTTTTCAATAATATAATAATTGGAGCTTTCACCACTGCCTACGCTAGAATAAAACTTTTCACTTACTTGAAAATAACTGGGGACCGAACATTGTACTGTGACACGGATAGTATTATTTACGTATCACGTCCTAATCAAGAGGAACTGCCTGAAGGAGACAGTTTGGGGGAGCTCAAAGATGAACTTAAAGACAAATATGGCAAAGGTTCCTGTGCATCTGAATTTTGGTCTACTGGACCAAAAAGCTACGGCTACACTGTAAATACAACTGCAGGACAGGTTGCTGACTTTAAAACCAAGGGGATTAAATTAACGTTCAAGAATGCTGCAGTCATCACTCCTCAAGTTATGAAGGATATAGCAACAAACGAAAGAGCACGAATTGCCAATGTGGATAGCAGCTCTATATCCAGCTGCAAACGGACAGCACAATTACAGAATAAATCTAATTCTAAACGTTTCCGAACAACTTTTGATAAAAGACTTATTTTGGACGATTTTTCAACTGTACCCTATGACATTGTGAACCTATAATTTGGATTAACTGAAATATGTATATATTTCAGGAATGGACAATTATCAGGAATGGACAATTATCAGGAATTTTATATCCTTGTGCAATCTGAAATCCGTTACTTATTATTATTTCTCTACGAATTATTTTCTCATTATAATGACTTTCATGGTATGCCGGCTAGCAACTGCATCTACAGGGACTTTAATGAAATTGAATGCTTGATGGCTCATAATTTTATTTATTGGAAAACAGGCGGATACGTTAACCACAATCCTGAGAATGACATTCAAGGAATTTTGTATTTTATAAGAAAGACTTTTCCTGGAATGGTATGCTTTGAGGTTGTATCGAATGTTGAGCAGGACAGTGGTTTGGAGGTAATAAAATATGGAAGATTGACTCACAGATTTGAAGTATTTTGCCACAAGTTCCATTTCGGAAGAGAATGAGATCCTCCAGTTGACGCGCTTTATGGCTACCACAAAAAATATAACCACAGTCATATGCCGTCGGAATTGGTTTGCGTTGTTCCTTACCAAAGCAATTATTATCGAATGAATATATTGTACAACCTGTTCATTCATGATTTTGAACTAAAACATTTACCTTGTCCTAAATGTTTGAAAGCATTTGCTAAGAATAAATGGTTCTGGATTGATTTGATAAGAAAAGATTATACCTCACTTATAGAAATAGAAAAAATAAATATTTCCAAAACCATTTAACATATTCAGTTATTAATAAAAATATGTTTATTTGTGTAGAAATGATTGTACATTGTTTACCTTGTAAAAATGTTTATTTTCGTAAAAACATGTTTGTACATAGTTAGTTATACTGTGCGCTTATATCAAAAGTTGAAAAACGTGCGGCTAGAGTTCAAGTTATTATCACCAAGAGTACATAATAGATAAGAGTATGACAACAGACAGGCTCTCTGTAATCAGAGCAAAAACTATGCTATGCGCGCTATCGGCTAACCCCCCCCCACAAATTGACCCCCTCTCACACCGCCCCTATATGGGTACGGGGTCCAAACGGGGGTCGCTCACTGCTTTGCATAATTACACGTTATAATTAACCGAGGCCTAATTTGGGAACAGGGTGCAAGCGTGTATGTTTAACATATGCATGTAGAAAACATACTAAGCGAGTGAGCGACCCCCGTTTGGAACTATGTACCCATATAGGGACGGTGTGAGAGGGGGTCAATTTGTGGGGGGGGGGGTTAGCCGATAGCGCGCATAGCATAGTTTTTGCTCTGATAACAGAGAGCCTGCCTGTTGTCATACTCTTATCTATTATGTACTCTTGTTATCACCAACAACAACAAACATCTATTACGTCAGAACACTTGAAAAATTCTTATTTCGCATAAAAATGCTTCTAAATGCTTAGTTATCCATAAAACTTTCTACTGTAAATACATATTATATCTATATTTATATGATGTCCTTATGATATGAATTGTAAATATGCTTATGCTTTAAATA
Source organism: Trissonchulus latispiculum (assembly GCA_030248195.1). Lineage (NCBI taxonomy): Eukaryota > Metazoa > Nematoda > Enoplea > Enoplida > Ironidae > Trissonchulus > Trissonchulus latispiculum. The sequence continues at coordinate 8,469 of JASAND010003605.1, forward strand.
AAAGTTGAAAATACATTCAGTTATAATTGAAACCAAACAATCAACAAAAACTGGCCTTTATTTAAGGTGGTGGTATCGTTAACCGTATTTTAAAGGCTAACTTCGTAGCAAATAATCCCAATGACCTGAAATATCGCTTGATGACCTTACTAGTGTTCCCAATCATGCTGATAAAACTTTTAATCGTGTACGAAAAAAATTTTATTTTGACCAAAATTCCGTATTTGACGAAAATGGTGATAACGAATTTTTCAATTTTTTAGTAGTTTTCGAATTTTTTTACCATTATTAAAATAAGTGGACACAATCCAGACTAAAAGCTGAAAAATTAACAAATCAAAATTTTTAAATTTTTTAAGCTCGAACCAGACTTCTTTCGGTGAGCGGACAGCGTGCAGCTGTATCTGTTCCGCCGAAAATCGACATTTGTAAGAAAATGGAATTTTTCGTTTAATGTCAATCATTCATGCATATTTAATGATTGTGGATAACTGACAAATTAAAATAACCCATAATAGCAACATTCAGACATATTCTACGCGTGAAGAGTGCGGGGGGAGTAAAATTACGAAGGGGGAATAGAAATAAAATAACGCTATTTATTCGCCCCCCCCCAAACTTCTAAAGTGTCCGTAACATATATAGAAATAAATAACTCCGCCCCACTCGTTTTCTTCCTCTCTGAACCAGTCTGTTTCACTATTTTACGATAACAAAATCATCAATCCTTTTGGTCATTGCTGCCCGTCTGTAATGGCAAGCCAGCACTTAGCTAAGCACCAGTTACGTTGATCGTTAAATAGTGAAGGAATTTTATGTTTTAAACAAGGTTTTCTCACATTTCGAGTAACATTGTGTTTTGAAATTTGACGTACAAATTGACCAAAACCTATTGCAGGGTCATTTTATCTAGTTTTCCGTTTGAGTCAAGTATAACTGAGATATCGCTTGTTGAATTTTGAAAAATGGCGTCAGTGTGCGTTTTTGTTAGTTTTCTTTAGACATGCTAAACAGTAACTAAAATGCTGAAAAATGACCCTCGGCAAGACATTCCTGTCGTTGCATACGAAATTTTAGGTTTCTAGCGTAATTTAATCAAAAGTAATCCTTGTTTAAAATTTCATTTTAATTTTTCCAATTTGTGAGTTACCACGGAACCATGAAAGCTACAGTTTTTGAGAATATGCAAGTTTTTGGTTATTTAATGCCTTAAAGAGATCAAATATATAGGTTGCCATTACAAATTTTTCAGTCTACACCAGTGCGGTAAACGATACCACCACCTTAAGTCAGAACATATAATAGATGAGTGCAACTAAAATAGTATGACACGTCTATTTGCCCATGACTTGAAATAGGGTTTTAGCGCCATACAGACGTGCTATACTACTAAACTCAAACAAGCTAAATGACCCATCGAAAGGAAAACTGATGTTGTTCATCAACTTAAACTGAATTCAATCTGCATCCGTCTGCCGCCAAGTATCAACAGGTTAAAGATTTAATGCAGAAGCTCGAAGTGTTTGCTGATGAAAAGGGATTTCTGCGTTGTGCTGGAAGACTTAACCACGCAGAATCTACCGACGAAACGAGGTTTCCACTGTTGCTTCCAAGAGGCCATACGTACGTTCACCAGGCTCGTAATTCATGAAATCCACGAACGCTTACGCTATCTGGGTGCGTCTCATACGTCAACGGGGTTCAGAAGCAAATGCCGGATCTCTAGTGGTAAAGCGAAAGTCAACTCTACACTCCGGAGCTGTCAATTTTGTAAGCTCGTTAAAGGTGAACACTTCAAATTGCCAAAGGCCTCTTCCGTCTTTCCGTGTTCAACAGTCTCCACCATTTTCTTTCATCGGAGTTGAGTATTTGGGCGACTTGTTCGACACCCTCCTTATAGTTTACAGAAAATGTGGATGTGCATATTTGTTTGTGCTGCTACGAGAGCTGTCCACCTTGAAGTTGTTCAAAGTCTGTCAACAGAAAATTTCCTGTATGCTGCACTCGCAGACTTATCGTCGTATATTTGATATCTTCCATGCCAATTTCTGAAAATGGCAAGCACTTTAAGCTAGCCAGTAATGCCATGCAACGAAGTAGGTCGGAAATTCTACTGATTAGTGAGGTGAACGAATTTTGCGTACGAAAGAATACGGTGGAAATTTATCCCGGATTTCGTTCCCTCTGGATGGGAGGTTTCTACGAGAAACTAGTTGCTTTTGTGAACGGGTTCTTAAACGTGCGCTATGAAAACCAGCGCAAACACTGGCTGCTGAAATTTCTGCTGTTATCAATACACGACACGACCATTGGAGTTATCACAAGAAATAGACGGCTTAACACGCTCACCTGCCCAATTGCTTGGGAAAGACCCGTTTTCCTTTTATCATCATAACTGCCAGAATTCAATGGACGAAGAATTCATCCACTTTGCTATAAGTGCTCAAAGATTAGTGTCACAATGGAAACTGCAGTCCAACATTCTATTACAGTTTTGGTATATCTGAAAATCTATTTATTTGACCGCACTGAGGGAAGTTCCAACTAAGGTTTAGGGAGAGTTGAGCACGATTGGAGTTAAGCCAGCAGTGAGATCTGTGGTATTGATAAAGGATCTTGGTCCTCGATGTCTGTGGAAATTGGGAACGATTAGCGAATTGCAATCTTCTGGTGATAGACTAGCTAAGGGCTGCTTCCGTTCGTGTGTCTACAGGAAAAACGGTTACCCGACGAATAAAAACTTTGTATCCCATCGAATCATCAGTTATTGGGAGTTAAGCAGTTCCGTCATGTATTGGCTCAGTTCCACAATGAAACCAGCAGCCGACAACAGCAAACAGCCGAAAAATCCAGAAAGTGCTGCAAATTTCCGAAGATGATGAATCTTAAACTTATTTGTCTCGGGAGTGTTAGACTGCTTCACGTGCAGTCATGAAATATTCTAACAATTTACTTTCTAACAAACGAATTTGCATATTTAGTTGATCATGCTAAAATTGTTCCGCTTGCAATTGAGTGAGTTATGTGTTGTTACTAGCTTGAGAATAAACGTGTTGTTACAGTTGACAGCATTATTTGTCTTCAGGTCGCTCAACACGTTTTAGCTTGAACTAAATTATTACAGAACCTCCTGTAGCGCAGTGGTTTCTTACTGTGCTACAAGTGGAGGATCATGTCAAGTCTAGAGCTTGAACAAAACATAAGTTCTAGCACCCTATTTCGAAAATCCCTCCTGGGCAATTTTCCGAGATTGTCAAGAGGTGGCTGCTGGTGGAGCTACCACAGCACCTCCATTACGGTGGACGTAATGGACGAACTGATGACTTTGTAGAACACCTCGGGTAATTGCTATGGCAATTATTTAGGCATCTCCTTCCCTCACAAATGCATACGTTCTAAGCTGACAACCCCTAACCGGAGCACCGACTGGGGTGAGGTGGCTGTAAAAACAATTACTACAATTGCCAGCTAATACTCCTGGTAGGAGACGACTTGTATTATTTTTGCGTAATTCATTTGTACCTGAAGCATTAGAAGTGGAATTCAAATTCAGACTAAATTTAGAAAATATTTTATTAGTTTATTAGTCTACGTTTACGTGTACGTCTACGCTTACTAGTCTCTAGAATATGTTTACTTAATAATTTCCCATCGAAAACTGATCCAATTTCTTTCTAAATCTTTAAATTTTGCTATATATAAGCAACAGTGATAGAACAGTTACAGTGGTCAGTTTGGATCACTTTGCGGAACGGGAGACCTTTCTTAATCACTTTCTTAATTTACAAAAACTTTTAAAAATCTAGTAGTTTGTAGTTTTTATATGATACTCATACAATCTTTTAGATACTGGTTTCAAAATCCAAAACAAGGTGCCATGTTATTTTAAGCAGCATGTCAAGGCGCGAATTCGAGGAAATCATCAAATCTTGCATTTTGCTGATACTGCCGCCATGACAGAAGCAGAGAAAAAGGAATCGACTGTTTCGTTCAGGCAGGTCCTGATTCGATTACGAGAAACCTTCCAGGAAAATAGATCTCCTTCCGCCGATCAATCCATTGACGAAATAGTTATCTCTGAACAAAGGACGTTCGTCCTAAAGCATTATCTGCCCAGAAGCATCACAAATAGGGCTTCAAAGTTCGGGTTCGTGCTAGTACGACTGGGTATATACACAATTTTGAGTTCAACGGAGGCGCCGGAACCGGAAATTCTGCCAGAGAGTTTGGTGTTGGCGGAATTGTAGTTCGCAGACTCTGCAGTGACTTGTTTGGCCACAATCACCGGATCTTCTTTGACAATTTTTTAACAGCTACGATCTTTTGGTCAAGTTGTAAGAAGAATAGCTTGGGACATGCCGCCTGCCTCGGACGAAGAAAAGCGACCAGAAGCTGGACTTCAAAAACCAACTGAAGACAAAGGAGATAAGAAGCTGTACCGCCAACGTCCAGCGACAGTATCACTGCGGGCCAGTGGTTTGACCACAAACTAGTTCATCTGATCTCCAACTATGCCGGTGTTCAAACAAAGGACAAGTGCAAACGTTACGATCGGTCCGTCAAACAAGAAAATAGAGGTCCCTAGGCTGTTAAAGCTTACAACACCAGCATGGGTGGAGTTGATTTGGTTGATCAACTTGTTTCAACCTAGTAACACGACTTCAAAAGTGTCAAGCTTTTGCGTATATTTTGGCATTTTTCAACTTGGCTTAATGTTTAGCAGTCATATCAGCTACAATATTTAGATGATAAATCAATAGATTTGCTTCAATTTCGAGGTCTGATTGCAACAGCCTTAGTCCATCGAAACTCCGGTCCAAATCGAAAGGTTGGTCCAACATCAGCATCGTCATCCTGGTTGGTGTAAAGCTGGTGGTTGCAAAAGGCGCACTAGAATGGTCTGTGCCGAGTGTACAGACACTTCGTCGCAGCCTGTAAACGAGTGTCCAGAATGCATGAGTAATTTCCATTCTTGAGTGTACGTTTAAGTTGGATTGATTGAAGACTGTTTCTATTGTTTATAGGTCTGTTACTGCTGCTGTGAGTTAACTTTTGGAACTTTGAAAGTAAAAGTTTGGTTGGAAATTTTAAGCCATAACTGCTCAGAATTCACAAGTGTGGTGTGACAGTGCTTCCAGTTCATAAGGAGGCAGTACCATATATTAGATTATATAATTGCGTGGATCCCAAGGTTTCTTTCCAAATTTGAGTCTCGCTGATATTGAGTTTTACACTGGTCCGGAGGTCGGGTGACTCGTTAATTGCAGTCCTGCTTATAAAATAAAGTTTTTGGCTGACAACCAATAAATGAATGAATGAATCAATAAATTCTTATAAGGAATTCAATTTAATCCTGTACTACAACAATTTGGCAGCCATACGAAACTAGTTTGGTACAATATGACCCATCCAAAACGCTAAGTTCTCTTCGACCGAACAGAATTGTTGTCTGTTGAGATCCGATCCTACAATTACAGCGAGCGGTGTTTAAGCTAAGTTATTTGGAATTTTGAATAAGGACATTAAATTATTGACTTAAATCTAAATATCTAGATCTAAAAGATCTAAAGATCTAAATAACTGTAAATTTAAATTTAGATAATTTGATATATGAGAGCCGTATAGCTGCTCTCGTATTTGACAAGTTTTAATTGCATTCGCTAATTCGTCTGAGTAAGGAAGGACGCATAAAAGATACGGTTCCTTAACAAATTTACAGTTTAGTTTGGATTGCAGTCAGACAACGGAGGATTTAATGGAAGTTGTTTCGTTAATATGTAAACATGTCCGAGGGATGTAGAGATTGCGTTTTATCGTGAGTGGTGATTTTTATGCACATATTTTACTTTTCTTAGTTCCTGACTGGCAGCATTTAAGCCTCGCAGTCACTCTTGGTCTGTAGTAGCCTCATAGCGGCGTTGGATCTTGGATCATTTGGGACCACACTAAATCTAGGGGGTCCGCCAAGAAGGATGGCTATATCACATCAATAGCTACTTCTCAATTTGCATATGCTCCTGTGCGGACTAAAGCGCTGCTGGAAGGACCTTCTGGCCTCTGGATACAGGATTCAGCACGACCTTAGCTAAGTTATTAAGTCCCTTTTATGTTGTTTAATGGAGATGTACAGCAATAGGCATGGAGGGTGGAAAAGGTCCCTCTGTGTTTATTGTGCGTACTAAAATATTATTTATATTATTATTTGTAATGTGTATGAAAACACCACACTAAACGTCACGCACATACCAGGCCGCCCAGAGCCGAAAAGGTAGGCTCTGCATCTACCGGCCGCAAACACGAAACTTGGGATCCAAAGGATCCTCCTTCCTAAAACTCTGAAGTCTGAAGAACTTCATTTTACTACAATTTATCAAACCAAATTTTTCTGGTTCTCGCTGGAACCAGTCAACCACTTATGACTAAATAGGAATGGTACTGCAGCAGTACCAACGTCCCCCCAAATTGTACATTGTACTTATCCGAGTTTTTCAAGGAGTTGGCCGTCCATAAGGGGAAACCCTTGTGGATGGAGCCAACGGGTGGCTATGATGCGGTGAAAGCAGCACAGTCACTTCTGCTCCGGCAGTAGCCTTGCCTTCGCCTCGGGTAATTGCTCTATGCAATTATTCAACGCCAGACCGTGGACCCTGAGCAAATTTGGTCTGTCGTTACCCCTCCTCGCGAAAGCATCTGGGGTGTGGCACCAAGGGAAAAATTGTTGTCTGGATTCTAGATTTGAGTGAATCCGAAGCTGATATTGGAATTCGCGGAGAAGTTCAAACAGTATTGAATGGATCGTGAATTTGGCTTTAGATGATTCAGCTGCCCGGAATTCTGCATTCGAGTTCCGGTACATCCTGCATTCTTCTTTTGAAACCTTAAGAATATTGCCCCAGTCCGATCTTCGATCTAACAGTAAACTTGTTTGCTGCTGACGGGAATTATCATTTGCTCAACGATATTATCAATCCCCGTGTTTACTGCCCGGTAACTAAACCGGGAATTGACTGGCGAATCTGATGCAGGTTCTAGACGGGTGCAACTTCCCTTCGAAACTAGTAAATCCCTAGTTCTACCATAATCAATAAAAGGCAGTTGTGGCGTACAAAGAACTTTAATGTAACTTACAATTTATTGATATCCAAAAATGGGCATAAAAGGTCACACACAGTAAATGGCACGCAGCCGCTCGACAGATATAATAATGACAGACTGATTAATTACCCTAATAAGAAGTATGACTCATAACTCCAGACCGGAGTCGCTACACAGAAGTAAGCGTTAGTTTCAATGGTTGTTGTAGAATCGCAGACCGTGATTGCTAGTTTTTCACATCATCCCCCTGCGAAAGTTTTTAGCGCCTGCTAAAAATTCAGAGATAACGAGAGTTGCTACCATAATTCGAGAATTAAAATTAGATGGAAAATTTCAAGAAAATAGAAAATTACATGGGCGACCAGTAAGCAACCGTTAAGAAGTCCTGGCGCTTTTACTGCCCATGAAAGAAAGTAACTTCAAGAGTAAGCCAAGCGACTTACAAAAGAAAGTACAAAGTTTAAAGAAAATAGAAAAGTTTGGTAGCGAAGTGTAGTCAAATGCAGGCTAATCGAAACTGGGGATTAACTGCTTACATGCACGTAACTTGATAACATTTTAAACGATACTGCGATTCAAATTTAGATTAATGAAAAGAGAGTAAGTAGAAATCGAAAGTAGAGAATCGAGACCCCATATGAAAAAGTGTACCCTAAAGCCTCTATGGTTAGAAAACCCCATTCACACAACTCATCCCAACACACAAAACGATCACTCCAACAATTATAATCCGGATTTAACAGTACAGTCAATAAATTTCTATACATGGAGTAAATATGACAGTTTATACTGTACAACAAGCTTTCAAAAGAGAATATAGGACATAGTATCTGTACAGCAAAATTCAAAAGAGTAAATATGACATTTATAGTAAACAACAAAATTTCAAAGTCCTAGCTAAGCAAGTATAATAAAGAACAATAGTCACAAGGAAAGTCACAAGTAATTCTATACAACGAAGTAAAAGTAAATATGGCAAACATATATATATAGGAGCAAAACAAACTTTACATATTCTAATAATCAAAAACAACTTCAAACAAAAACAGCAGGATTACAGGTTCACGTATTAAAAGCCCAGACAGAAACTGCCGTTTACAGCACAACCCGTCTTAGCTCAACTCTTGGCCCTTGGCTTAAAGCCCTCATCTCTCGGAATTGTGCAATAGCAAATAGCAGTTTAAAGAAAATACAAAAATCCCAATAAATTTCAAGAGAATTTTAAATAGAATTTCACAAACAGCAATAATACATATATATCCTAACAAGTCCTAACAATTATAAACTAACAATACGTTATCAACTTCTCAATGTTTTCAATGTTTTGTTATCGTTTCACCCCGCGCGAAAGAAATGAGTTCCTACGAATTTCCACAAAACTAATCCAAAACCTAGGTAAACAGAAACAAAGAATCTAAGCAAAACAGACAAACAAATAGAAACAGTACAACAATTCTAAAATTAAGGCAAGCTTTAAGGCGTAGTTTTAAAGTGAATAGAAAAGTTTCAGAGAACAATAAGACTAGAAAATGACTAGAACATTGTATGACAAACAAATATGACTAGAAAAAAGTTGAAATATAAGGTATTTTTCGATATGGCAGTGGGATGGCTACTTTGGGGCACCCGCCCTCGAGCCTGGTCGGAAGACTACTACGGGGCACCGGCCCTCGAGCCTTGTCGGAAGATTGGTAGCACCGGCAACTTGCACCGTTCAAAGCACCGTTGAAAAACACCACTGAAAGAGCCGTAAAGCTGAAACACAAAGGGGGTTAGACAAACAATTATAATGAATATTCGTACTTGTAAACTTGAGATTCGAGATTTGCGCCAAGAATTTTAGAGTTAGGATAAGCGCAAGATAGAAAAGAAATTCGACGTTTTACGTTTTAACAGAGAAACTAGAAATTCACTCCAAAAAGAGAAAAACTATATTTACACCGTCATTTCACTTGAGTTTTTATGATGTGTATTGAAGTAAAAATACAAACTAACTGTAATTCACTACATCAATATACAAAGCATGAACCTATTTCGCTATGAAGTGTGGCTTGCCGAAGCATAATTACAAAAGAATACAAAACCAACTGTACAGCAAATAAACCACATAAGAACTAACTCAATATTTTTGGATTTTTAAAGGTTTTAAATTAATATACGGCAAAGATTAAGCGAAAAGTACGAAACAAAATGCCAAAATGGAAGTTAGAATACAAAAGTATATCTGTATACGAACAAAATACTATTTCAAAAATAAGAATGTAAAGATTAAGTACTATTAAATATAGGATATACGTATATAGCAAGCCAAACTTCAGTTAAAGATAAGTCCTGCATTTAAACGTATCTGAGGCGTTTTAGGTATGAACGTATTATTGGTTGTGCCTCTGATTATTCCTTCTTTCTTTCTGGTTAACCATCATATATGTACGGTTTGTACTGGTTAACTGATAAACTTTGCTTGCTTTTTAAATAAATTCGGAGAATTCCAATAATTCCGATAAGATAAACAGACAAAAATACAGATTAGAAAAAATACTGAACGTTAGTTTTCAATAAATTCCGGTTAAATGACTAACAAAAATACAAAACAAAAAATTACTGTGAAAAGTAGAATATTGAAAGTAAAAAATGAAAAAAGAAAAAGAAAAATGAATGAAACCATGCTACCATCACGACAAAAACACGACGTAGAGACCTACGACATGCGCTTTTGTGTGGCAGCTACGCACTAACTTGAAGATGGCCATACAAATTGCGCGTACTGGTGATATATGAGCCCAGTGACCGGAATCCTAATCAAAGCCCTCCATGGCTTTTGTACGTGTTCCATACGTACATCCAGTATTAAGATCCAATTGCTGAGAATGGCGATGACAAAGCTCGTGGCTGCGAAACTATAACCAAATCATTCTTTTCCCAAACAAATCCATTCTTTATATACGTATATTGCTTCAGCTGTTCATCTGTGCGTTTTTCCAAACTTTCAGCACTATCCTTGCCCTTATCTTTATTAAATAACAAATCCAAACCATAACCATCACTGAGGGCAATGTTTACTACAGTTCCCATGATAGCTGAAGTACTATTTATAGAGCCACTTTCCGTGAGAGCTTTGTTTAATTCCATTGTATTCGAGCCATTCGAGCTGGGCAAATCCATACTTGCCTTTTCAGCGTTAACTTCCGCCGTTAAATATTTACCAGCAAAATGAGGATCTGCGAAACGTATACTTTCCACTTCCAAATCATTCCAACTTCCACTAACTTCAGGTATTTGAACTGTTTCGGGGCATTGTACAGAATCTGAGGCTCCATCGCCAACTATTGAACCAGTGGTACTTTCGAAAAAATCGTAGGTTGGGTCGTAGTGCTCCAATACATGCACTGTGGAAGGCAAATCATAATTGAGATCAATATTTCCTGAACTAGTTGCTTCATGATCCTTGTCCAACTGCCCAAACTGCGAACACTGAGTCGAATTTGAAGAAGCCGTAGCGTGAGACCTTGATCCAGAAAAATCTTGGTCCTGGTATTTTCTGGCCAGGTTATGTGCCTGCTTGGAAGAATTGGTGCTTTGATCCAAATTACTAGAAATACTTCCCTTGAAACAAGTCACGTTTTGTTTGGGGTGGTATGACCTGTTTTTTGGGGTCAAAACCGCAGATTTTCCAAAATTTCGTTCGAAAAAACCACGATTTGAAGGGCAAAAATGTGAAAGTCTGTTCGAAAACATCGCGCTTGATCTGAAACTATCGTTCATTGGACTCTGATAGCAAGAATTTGAAAATCGACCCGGAAATTTTTGAGATTTGGGCCAAATGGCACTATTGCCATAACGAAAAAGGTTTTGGCCTCCAGAAAATCTTGGCAAAACGAACCGAGGGAATGGATACCGGTTACAGTAGCAGTTCATAGGCCTACTCCTCACTGCTCTAGTCGTTTGGTTCTGGGGGTTCGCAAAAAATTTTTCGCTTGAAAAATCCGGACATACCTCAGACATGCGAAAAGGACCATTTTTGGATGGATTTTTCTGCCTAGAAAAAGAAGTTTGAGGGTTAGGACAAAACGAATAGCTGTTTCTGGTGTAGTTTTCCATGGGGCAACGAGGCATAGAGTTGAATTTGCTCCGGTACGTAGAACTTTGAATTCGACCAGAAAAAGTTGGAAATCTGGGGTATGCAGGCGAGATCAGATTGTGATTATGACGAATTCCGTGAATTGGACGTCTCAAAAAATTTGAATTCGCGCTAGGAAAGCCGACAAAGCCACAAGAAAAACATCTGATAGGTGGGGGCACATATAGGCTAAGCAGACTTGGGGGAGAAAAATCTCTTCTTGAGCCATATCTATATGGGGGCAAACACGGAAAATTTGAGGAAAAATTGGTTGCTCTCGGAAAAAACCTTAAATGACTGGGCTGTGTGCCTCTCAAAATATGACTGGCCTGATCACGAAATGGAATTTGGCATCGAAAATGATTTATACGTAAAGGACATGTAGCCACTAAATGACCAACTTGGTGGCAAAGAAAACACCGACGAAACTGACTCATATGAAAATTTCTGGCCCAAAAATGACTAGATCTACGCATTCTAAAATACCATTGGCATATTAAGCAGAAAAACACAAGCTGTTCCAAAAAACAGTTCGAAAGTAACAACTTTGGTAAGGGGGGGGCGCCGAAAAAAAACCCGAAACTGCTCAGTTATGTACGTACATTTGGTACGCTGTGCGCTACGGATTCAAATCACCAAATTATACATATACCAAAGGAAAATTGACAAAAATACTGATTTTCAAAAAGACCACAGTTGCGCCCCAAAAATAGCTAAATTTGCTCAAACTCAGAAAAAAAAAACGAAAATTCTCGACGAAACAACTGGGGAGGGGGCACGTTTCTTTCGCAAAACGGGCATAAAACGACATGCGTGTGCTCGGAAATTAATGCGTACGCACACAAAACATAGTTCGCCTCCAATCGACCCAAAAAAGCACGGAAAACAACAAAATTGGCCAAAAAGTTATATACGTATATATCAAATTGAGGGGGGTAGGGGGGCGACGCGATTTTTAGCATTTTCTGGTTGGTGTAACCAATGAGACGAAACGGTTTTTCTGTTTTCGACTCACAAAAGCAGAAAAGAGTGTTCGAAAATGCCAAAAACGACCAAGATCCCGACAAAAAAAATTGAAAATGGGGGTTTTAGGGGGGGGGGGGGTCAAAAATCCCTAAATACTCTAAAAACACGAAAAACGGACAGAATCTAGCCTAAAATCGCAATTTGCGTTTAGGCTCACCGATATTTTAGGCTAAAATCGCGGTTTTTTAGCGATTTTTCGATTTTGGGGGTCGATTGGGGGGGGTCAAAAATTCGTCAAAATTTGACCTAATACTTCAAATTTTGGCCTTAAAACGCTCTAAATCACGTTTTGAGCGGGAAAACAACGCTCCAAAAATTTATTAGGACCAAAATAGCAAGAAATTAATCGATTTTGACCTCAAAAATGCTTGGGGGGGGGGTCAAAAAATTTCACAAAATTTCGAAAAATTTTTCAAAATTTTGCCTTTAAATTGCCTAAAATGGATTCCTGAGCGTGAAAACAACGCCCAAAAAATTTATTTCAGGGCGAATGAGCAAGATTTTGGCCTAAATCGACCCAAAAATGACTTTGGGGGGTCGAAAAATTATTTTCAGAATTTGGTCAAAATTCCGAAATTTTGCCTCTAGTGGGCTTCCAATGCTCTCCTAGTGTTAAATATTCCCGAAAACAGGAATTTTTACCACCAGGGTGTGGAAAAAACGTCCACAAATTTTCCTAAACTAAAAATTTCAAAAATTTTATACCCGTCTTGGGGGGGTTTGGGGGGGAGGGGGGGTCGCTTAAATCTACCTAAACTTTATGTAAATATAGGTTATTGGGCTGCCCCAATAACCCTATGCAGTTTCCAGTTAAATTCCCCGCCTCAAACTACCTGGGGGGGAGGGGGAGGGTGTCCAACACCCCCTAGCTACCAATCCTAAACTTTCCATTTTTCAAAAATTCAAAGTTGCACCCTCAAAAGATCGAAAAAATTAAAAGTCGTTTTTATAAAAAACTAAGTATCATAAAAGAATCTCCAGATCAAGAGCTTTTCAGAAATATAAAGCTTTTTGTTCAACTCGCAAAAATGAAAAAGTTATTGATATATAAAAATTGTCAAAATAAACGAATTTTTGAAATTTGACAAACCGGACAGTGGTCCTGTCACGGTCGCCAAATATCAATCCCCGTGTTTACTGCCCGGTAACTAAACCGGGAATTGACTGGCGAATCTGATGCAGGTTCTAGACGGGTGCAACTTCCCTTCGAAACTAGTAAATCCCTAGTTCTACCCTAATCAATAAAAGGCAGTTGTGGCGTACAAAGAACTTTAATGTAACTTACAATTTATTGATATCCAAAAATGGGCATAAAAGGTCACACACAGTAAATGGCACGCAGCCGCTCGACAGATATAATAATGACAGACTGATTAATTACCCTAATTAGAAGTATGACTCATAACTCCAGACCGGAGTCGCTACACAGAAGTAAGCGTTAGTTTCAATGGTTGTTGTAGAATCGCAGACCGTGATTGCTAGTTTTTCACATCAATGTGAAAGGTTGAAATCAGGATCTGAAAGATGAGAAGAAAAGTGTCCAGGGCGGGGATCGAACCGCCGAGCTTTGGTTTAAGAAGTAGAACGCTCTACCACTGCGCCACACCCCCGGACGTTGAGACTAGGTTATTAGGTACGCTGATTTCAACCTTTCTGGGTTGCTGATATTTAACATACTCCCCTTGCTAATTTGAAATTCGACCTCGAATTTCCAGGAATTGCAGGTCGGTCCTCAAATCCAAGTACCATGTGGTCAAAGGGCGGCTCCCCGGCTGCCTCCTAACCCGAGGCCATATTACTTCTTTCATCTTCAAAGCCGGGAGCCTTCACATCAAATCACACAAGAACCAATAACCATCATATTAACCCTTAGCACCACGAGGACCACCATATACCAAACCAATTATCTCAAGGACCTGCAATTCCACAATTCCCAGGCATCACAAACGACTTCATCTCCTCAGAGCGGTAAGGACACGGCACGGTCGCCAAATGTGAAAGGTTGAAATCAGGATCTGAAAGATGTGAAGAAAAGTGTCCAGGGCGGGGATCGAACCGCCGAGCTTTGGTTTAAGAAGTAGAACGCTCTACCACTGCGCCACATCCCCGGACGTTGAGACTAGGTTATTAGGTACGCTGATTTCAACCTTTCTGGGTTGCTGATATTTAACAATATGCAGATAGGAAGTTACGCAATCAATTGAAGAACAAAGAGGATGTCGTTATAAGTAGAGGTAAAACGATTTCCCGCCGCAATTCTCTTTATCCTCATACCCAGACCACCAATCAAAATTCTACTTCCTCACAAAAATCAAAATAATTCAAACTGAATCTGTCGGGTTATTGCAAAAGACTTATGAAAAACCAATGAAAAATAAAGGTGACACAAACAGATTTAATTTAATTTAAAGTTAAGGTTAGAACTTTTCGAGAAATACCATCGCATTTTTGGTATTTGTCCCTTAGTAGCCGCTTCTGTAGTTCAATCATGTGTACGTGTGCTAAACGTGTGTCGGAGAAGCACGGAGCCTCAGGGCGATTTATTTAAAGTCGAGTGGGTAGAAAACCGCGGGATTCGTGATTCGTCTCAAAAGGGAAGCAGGCATTGAAAACATTGATAAGACTGACTCTGACTTGGAAGTTCAGTTGATGGCCATGTGGTATAGTAGTATTAGGAATAGTAGGGGTAGCTAGCATGTCTGACTTTAAAGTAAAAGATTGTGGTTCGTTGCTCAGCTGGGTGAATTCTTTGCTTTCAATCCTGATTGATAAGCTTAACCTTGACGTCTCCCGTCTTGGATTTGTTTTCTCGGACAACCAGCCACTGGTCTACACTGGTCCACCAGTGCTATACAACCTAATACTGAAGAATATTTATTATGTACTTTATTAAAAACTCACACTGATAAAAATATCAACGGTTAAATCAAGAATGTTATATTAATGCAGCGTTAAAATTGCACCAAACATACACAAATTACGTCTACGTACTGCACTACATAATCATTGTATGTTACATGAAATACCGTAAAAACAATGTGTCAGTACCAATCATAGGATAACGCAAGAAGGGAAGTGGTTTAGACCATCCCAGACCGACGAAAAGAGTATATAGTCTCCCTACGCTCTTTTTCCAATTTTAGTGTTCATTTCAAAAAACTTCTCAATGATCACTACGTTCAACGTAGACGTCAGTGTTTGCAATTTTCAACTGAATTTTAAGAAAAACATTTAGCAATTTTCGGTAAATTTGGGGTAGATCCCCTAAATTGAAAAAATTTAAAGTATACGCCCTCGTCTAACTTAGGATGAACCCTCCACTATCTGATTTTTATTTTATCTGGATTAATTCTTTTAAAGTTTAAGCGCTCAGCAATATGAATATGAAATCGTGTGGTTTTCTATCGTATCCTATCATATCGTATCGGTTATGGATGAACTGATTGATAATGGTTTCCAAATGATCGATTTTCACTGATCGATAAATTTGTTTGGTGTATGAATATGTTTTGATAAAGACTTTTGATCATCAGCCAGCACTGTCAATAAATTTGACTCATCGATTTAGTTTTGAGCAGTTTAGTTCTAAAAATATTCGTCAATTAGCCAATAATTCATAATCAGAAGTCGTAAATCATACTAAATTATAGCCATTAGCTAAGGTTGGACGCCCACAATTGTTGTGATAAATCCTAAACATAGGTACAAAGCAAAAAGTAGCGATACAAAAATGATCGCCAAAAATTAAAACAACTTCCAGTCTGCTTTTGTGCTGAGGAAAAAGATAAGTAAAAAACAAGAAATAACATTTTTAGAACTTGTTTTTACCGTAAAAACCAATAAGTTGGCTCCTGTTCATGAAGGGAATAAAATTGCACATGATTATCGCAAATATGTTCGGAGCGTGTTTTAAAATTATTTACCGGAATATGAAACAAACTGTAAAACCGACTATAAAGGAAAACTAAGTATCATACTAAGCCACACAATCACAGTATAATGTTGTTTAATACTACATCTGCCATCACAGTACTACTATCTATGATAATGTCTTTGGTTTCTTGCAGTTAAACAATACAAATAACAAAAAATCGCTGTATAATACAAACCAAATACGTAAAAATATAATGGAATTTCTTCATCAATTTTTGACAGACTGTAATTCAATTTGATAAAATGCAGTCGA
The DNA here is from genome assembly GCA_030248195.1 of Trissonchulus latispiculum. Classification (NCBI taxonomy): domain Eukaryota; kingdom Metazoa; phylum Nematoda; class Enoplea; order Enoplida; family Ironidae; genus Trissonchulus; species Trissonchulus latispiculum. The sequence continues at coordinate 24,893 of JASAND010003605.1, forward strand.
CCGAACTTTTAATTTTTCTGTGAAAGAAGAGTTTATTGTCTAAACGTTTGTTTAAAAAGTTTTAATTTCTCCACTTCAATGCCAAGATTCAAACTAGTAGTAGACTAAAATGTGTCTACCATCAAGAGTATATGATAAACAAAAGAGGCAAGTATCAACACTCTGCATTGTATGATTTTAATTCTTATTTGTTTAATTTGAAGCTGTGCTATGCAAACTAACAGCTAATTTTAATAAGCAAAATAACTCTAATTTTATTTAGATGGTAAATCGTTTAAATGAAAGCTGTTGGGTACTGACGAGTGCGAGTGTGTCACACTTTTGCTTAATACGTACTCGTGCTTTGATACTAATATTACTTACATATCAGAAAAAGTCAATAGATTGGTAAAAATCGAAAAAGATATGTTTTAACAAGATTCGTAGTAAGAAAGTTGGTCCAATCTGGCAGCTTTGGTTAAGTTAAGAATTTAGTCATTGCAATCCGTAACCAAAAGTCCATAACGCCATTATTATAAAAAGTTCTTCTTATAATACTATAATTATGGAATCTTGTTCTTAAGGTGGTGATTCCTTTTAGAGACATCAACTTTGAACCGTTATTACTCATTCATTCCTTGGAGTTAAGAAGCCATTTTTATATCAAAATGGAGCTTAACATTTTTCTTTCTAATAAATACAGTAAACCAAACTTTCGTTCTTTGAAATTATTTTACTGCATTTTTGAAGTAATTTAATTTTCCAGATTTTTTGCAGACTAAAGTAAATTTTTTTGTGAGGCGTCGTCCACATCATTCGATTCCACTATCAAATAGCTGGGGACCCTTTTTTAATTATTATGAAACCGCTCTTCGTTATAAAGAAATTAACTAAAATGTATGCGCAACCTGGATTTTGCCTACTTTTCCCAACTTTGGCAAGCTACAACTTTAGCTCGAAAGCAGCAATCGGAGCAACTAAAAAAGGGTCCCTGGGTATTTTTGTGCAAAACACGTCTAGTAAGTGGCAATCCTTTATCCTGCATAGTAAATGCTGCACAATCGCTGGAAAAAATTTGGTCATGTTTTTGCAAAAACTATATTTTTTATGATAGCAGCGTACGGGATAGCATTTAGAGGATCATAATGCCACGAATAATTGGCCCCGTCGAGACCTTCAAATTGACACCCTTAGTTTAATTTTACCGCTCGCGTAGCTCAAGAAATGGCGGATTATTTGATTTCTGCAAAAATGACAAGTTTTCAACGCGAAAATAAGAAAATCAGCTATAACTCACTATACAGAAAAGCTAGAAAGTTGCTTCAAAAAGCAAAAATGTAGAGCTCAACAAGATCTTTCGAATGAATATAATGATAGCTATGCAGCTACTGTCTAATTGTCAAAAATCGGCAAAAACGGCCCTGAACGGAGACGTCGAAGTTTTGAAGCGGGATTGCGCGGAGGGTGTTCGAATGCTAAAAGAACTTATTTTGGAAAGTTCCATCATATTTCATATTGATTTGAACCGTCAACCAGCAATCTGTGCCCAAAAGGAATCACCACCTTAAGGTGGTGATTCCTTTTGGGCTCATATTGTTATTTGGCGGCGTAAATCAATATGAAATTTGATGAAACTTTCCAAAATAAGTTCTTTTAGCGTTCTAACACCCTCCGCGCAATCCCGATTCAAAAATTTGAGTTTTCCAGTCAGAGTGGTTTTTCCCAATTTCTGAACGTTTGGTAGCAGCTATACAGCTATGACTATATTCATTCGAAAGTTCTCATTGAGCTTCACATTTTTGCTTTTTAAAGCAAGTTTCTAGCTTTTTTCTACCGTGAGATATAGCCGATTTTCTTGTTTTGACGTCGAAAACTTGTCATTTTTGCAGAAATCAAATAATCAAACATTTCTTGAACTACGCAAGTCGCAAAATCAAACTAAGGGCGTCGATCTGAAGGTCTCACAGGGACAAATTATCCGACGCATGATCGTCTTCCAACTTCTATCCTGTAGGCTGCTATCATACAAAATGTAGTTTTTGCAAAAACACAACCAATTTTTTTCCAAAGATTGTGGAGCATTCACCATGCAAGTTGGAGGGCTGCTACTGAAGGAATGTGTTCTGCACAAATATACCCAGGGACGATTTTTTAGTTGCCCCGATTGCTGCTTTCTAGCTATAGTAATCGCTTGACAAATTTGGGAAAAGTTGGCAAAATACAGGTTACGCACACATTTCAGCTTATTTCTCTATAACGAAGAGCGATTTCACAAAAAATAAAAAATCGTCCACAGCTATTTGCTGGAGGTATCGAATGATATAACCGATGTCTCGCGAAAAAATTTACTTGAGTCTGCAAAAATTCTGGAAAATTATACTTCTTCTAAAATGTGTTAAGAGTATTTTAGAAAAGTAACATTAGTTTCGTGGCACGCATTAAAAAGAGAAAATGTCAAGCTACATTTTGATATAAAAATGGCTTCTTAACTCCAAGTAATGAATGAGTAATAATGGTGCAAACTTTATGTGACCAAAGGGAATCACCACCTTAAAAGACAAAGGAATAAAATTTAACCGTAAGCATATAATATGCAGCATTAAAAGATTGCACAGGAAAATTGCCAGGAAAGTGATCAGCTAAGAAATTGCTGTAGAAAAGCGTTCAGTGAGTCTTCTTGCTGTTCACCCTGAAAATAGAAGCGATTATATGAAAAAGGTTATACCTAAATTAAAATCAATAGAAGTACCTGGAATTGTAAAACTATTTGGACGTATGCCAATAATTTGTGGGAGCAATGACAAAATGAAATCCCAAAATTGTGCTAAAGTCACAAGTCTGTGAATATTTTAAAAGTCTTATAAACGCAATCTTTTGTCACTCTTTCAGGCTTATCATAGTTTCTAACCGTGATTTGAGATGTTGATCCACTAACTGTAGGATCAAAGGACGCTCCATTTGGTCCACCGCCAGAACCCCTGCCGTAGCCAGGGACCGCCTGTCCATATGGAGATGGTCCCTCGACCGGTTGATTTCCCATGCGACCAAGGGACTGACTTGCAGGAAGACCTCCGTAGTCACCATATCCGAGACCTCCACTCGGGGTGCCGGGGAAATTCCTTCCCATTCCGCCTGAGGTAGAAACAGTATCAGAGTCAAAAGGGGAGGCGGCAATTGTGTAGTTCTCAGAGCCCGAGGAGGAGGGGGTGCCAAGGCTCCCGAGTCCAGAACCCCCAAATGCCATACTACTGTTGCTGGAACTGCACGTTTGGCCGCCAAAGGAGCAGGGAGAATAGTCGGAGCTTGGCTGGGACTGCGAGAACTGACCACTTGAGTTCATGGAGTAGCCTACAAAAGTTGCATAAGATTCAGGCCTGGGTTAGGCTCAAAAGCATTTGGTTGTTGTTGAGAAGCTAAAGTTCTATTTATGTCTGATTCATTTCCAACATATCGATAATGATTCACCTACCTTAACAGTTTTTGTCGGCATACGCTGTGCTAACTGAACAAAATCTGATTTCTTTACTAGTGTGCCAGAAATGGTCTAAAATTAAACTATTTTTGTCGCCAACTTACCCATATGTTCCAGACTGGACACAGAAGATTGTCTTGATCGAGGTCCGCTGATGGAAGTGGACTCTGGAGTACTATGGGAATAGGGTGGGGACATTGGTTCATAGCCAGGCTGATTCCCCCAAAACTGGCCACCACTGAATGCCTCAGGACTGAAACAAGCAGAAGAAACAGTAATGTTGTTTAAAAATTTTGAATGATAGCTAATAAAAACAGCCTATCATAAATTTGTTGACACAATAGGGAAGAAGAAAAGCTTCAGCAATGATTTATTTGCACACAAAGCGTAATATTCCAGTTGATGAAAATTTAAAGAAAAGTTGACTAATTACTGAACAGGTAATGACAAGTGCACAAATAATTCTATGATCCTAACCTAACGAACGACTTACATATCCCACCCTCCTCGCCATATTGTATATGCATAACTAAGTTGGTAAAGATATAACAAACCAACTATATAATGGTGTGATAATGTATATCAAGACAGATTGGTAGTTCAAAACTTTTCAAAAACTTTTAAAACTTAAAATCCTTTTTTAACCGATACAACAATAATCACCCAAGTGGTCGTCTCCCTGGAGCTGCCATGGATTCGTCTCGATAGTAGGCTTGATTGGGAACTGGCGAGGGTGGAACGCCGCCTCGAAGCAAAGGAGACCCGGGTACTCCGGAGGGGCCAAGCACGGGGGTCGTCGGTAGACTACTGGGATGATAAGGGGGACGCTGGTGGACACCGGGGATCCCACCTGGACTGGGCAGTCCGGGATGGGACAGGGGACGCGTGGGAGAGTAGCCGGCTCCTTCCGCATATTTGAGTCTGGGACCTCCTCGACCGGCAGGCGACAGGGAAGGAGGTCGACCGGGCCCGGCTCCCAAACTGGCCGCTGCTGACGATTTCTGAAAAATAGATCATAAATTTGAACAAAATAATGAGTTTTCACAGGTAGGTTTTTCAGCATGATATGGGTCAGTCAGCTAACTGTCCATATGACAATTTTTAGAAATTTAATAATAAAACAAAAAATTCAGTAAAAGTAGTGGTTCCAGGACTACGGCTCTGCATGGTAATCAGGTGATCGACAAAAGCCAAAATAGAAACTTGTCCAATTTTAAGAGCAAAATATTATACAATTGGAATTGATAAGTATATGCGGATTCAGCAGGCAGAATTCTTCCGTCCGCAGCACCGCCGAACCTAGGCTTGCTATACGAACAAAAGAGAAAGAATAGGTTCAAAATGTTTTGACCAAAAATTCCATTATTTTAAACAAATTCTCGTCGATACATATTAAATAGATGGATCAGGTTTAACAGAATAATTCCACCTTAGACGATTATAATAGTTTCCGTACTGTGCGCTGCGCATGATAGTAATTTTTCAGCAAAATTAATAAAGAAGACATTAAAGGAGCGCTCGAGTTTTTTATGTTCGTTACAAATTTATTACATGATTTTTAATTTATAGCCTGTAGAAAGCTAGAATAGTTTTGCATTTCTTTTGGGCAGAAAACGAACTTACCATATTAGAATGAATATATTAGCATCAATATATAATATGTGTACTTAAAAATAGAGCAACTAGCTTGTTACAGCTTAGGACTTACATTGCGACTGCCTTTGGTATTTTTACGGCCTAAAATAAAGCAAAACATAGTTACAATAATAATTATGAAGACAAAAAGCTACCAAACAGAGAACACTAATTCTCACGAAATTATGTATTATGCAATTGTATTAGCTATTATATTACTGTGGCTATTACTATATTATCTAGCATATTACTATGATCAAGCTAAGCATATTAAATAAGTACAGACACGGGAATTGGAGTGAACACTGAAAAGATAGTTGAAACTTAAATACCTAAAATTATTCAACAACCATTTAAGCAGAAACTGTAGCTCACTTCGACTAGAAGCTGACGCTGCCATTCTCATCATTAGATCTGAAGCGGCTCCCTCGGAACCTGGGGGTGGATAGTACGCACCTGGGTCAGCCGAGGGCATACGGGGATTGGAGGTCGCAGTATCTATGCTTGGGCTATTATGCAAATTAGCTGACATACGCCTAGCTGAAGCGATCATTTGGGGATTCCGAACCGTTTCGTCCGGTCGAAATGGGGTGAGGTAGTCTTCACTATAGGACCGTTTGCACAGTTGAGCCGCAGCATTCGGCTCCGGGTAGCCGTAAGGGTTTGCCTCAGCCAAGTTGGCCTGATTTCGAACATGAGGGGGTAGCGAGGAATTGGGTCCCATTCGCGGGGGCAGTTGGCCACCCATCGGAGGCATCATCCGGTGGGACGGGCCGTTCCCAGGCGACGGTCGAAGGTCCCCAAGGTTTCCTGGGGACCCATAGCCGGCCATGGCCGGCCTTTGGCTGGGCCCATTTCCATAACCAGCAGGAGGCCCGTAAAACCGGATTCCGTCGCCCATTTCCAGGCATTCCGGTTTTCGGGTACTGGGATTACCGAAAGGTGCTTCTGCGAACATTGCATGCTGCGGGGGCCCGGCTGTCTGGTTGTAGCTGACAGGCGGGGCTGAAACATAGGTAGCGCTGCGGCTGCGATTAAGCAGTGACTCAACGAGTCCGGTAGCGATACGGGGTTGGGCGGAAGGATCCGAATTGCCGGAGCGACTGATCTTATCGAAACTGGTAGCAGCAATACTCGTTGGTAGCGTTTTGGTTATCTGAGGAGCCTGAGCCAGCAGTTTCACCAGCATCGAGTTCTTGGACGCTGTTTTACTACCGGAACCAGTACTGCTGCTACCAGAAGACGTGACAGCTGGTGAAGTCTGTGGGCCGCTTCCGCTCAGAGGACTAGCAGCAGTGAGTCCTGGATGGACACCGCTACCGGGTGGGGATGACAGCATCCGCTGCAGATCGACAGGCGGATCGCTGGAAGGTTTGCGTTTTTTGGAAGACCCTCCGGCAGTGGGACTGGGCCGCGGTGGCATCAAGTCTAGACCACGGTGGCTAGAGGTGGAATCAGCTTCCAGTTGTTGCTGTTGATGTTGTTGTTGCTGCTGCTGCTGTTGACGCTAAAATATGGCTATTTGACTGTTAGCTAACCTATATAATTGATAAATATGTAGCCTATGCAATGTTTTAGACCTAAACTGTGTAAAGGGTCGAATATCGTTTCAAACCATAAAATCTTCTAGCCATTTTTATTTAAAATGGAGCTTACCTTATTTGAACCAGTATTGTTTGTCTCATCCTGAAGTAATGTCTGTAGCATATCAGCATTTTTATTCTGTTTGCTCATGTGTTCTGGCTTTTGAAGTAAATGCTGAAAAATGAAAATATATCAGTTTTCTTCTGCACTCTAAAAATCCTATCACATTTCTGACTATCAGTATTGGGAAAGTAGCTGTTAGAGCAATGTGTGATCTAATACTATACTAGGCAAATGCGTATGTGCTGACTTGGTATGCTGCGAATAAATCGGTCTTTCTCTGATGTGTCCGTTAGTCTCTAACTCTAACAATCAGTTTTGGTTAGAGCCAGCACTAAGTGTATGAATTTAGAGCATTGCATAATATTTCGCTGGTCATAGAGATACACAACTGCTGTATAATTAATCGAATTAACCCAACACCAAACAGATATATATACCCGTCTTTCCGAAATGCGTGTTACCGAAACCATGACTATAAAAGAATAAACAATTTCCTTGAAGTTATTTTTAGAAACAAAGTTGGCTCCGTCCACTAAAAAAATAAAATCCTGTCTTTGAAAATAGCATAAACATCAGAAATAATGGACGTACTGACCTCCAAAATTTTTGTATCAGTATCGTGCGGTTGCGGTTGATGCTGCTGATTTTTGGCTTTCCTAGATCTTTTGCCTGTTACTGGTGCTGCAGTCACGCTGGGCGCAGGGGGCTCTAGGGATCGTTGACTCCCCATGTCCTCTACTCCAAACCCGTGCGAGGAGGACGTCAGAGGACTGGTGGCGTAGACGCCGCCTTGCCCGGCCGACGCGGCAGGACCGTTGCTTTGGTCGTGGTGAAGAAGCTCTTTCAGCATTGCGTGCTGCGATACCGGCGGGAGGCCCGGATGCTGATTGCTCATAAAGGCGCCAAGCGCCGGCAGTTGGCCCTTGGATCGCACCAGAAGCGGCGGTGAGATGGCAGGAAACTGAGCGGAATCCGCCATTCCGCTCCCGGTTAGGTTAAAGTCAAATGCGGTTCCAGCCTCATCCGCTCCGAAGCACATCGGAGCGGCTGGCATCAGAAATCCGTCGTCCACCGAAACGCCTGGTCGCTCCAGGGAGTTGTCGGTCGGCGGGCCGAAAAAGTGCTCGTAGAGGCCGTGAAGGCTTTCGGGATCATCCGTTATACCGGAAGCCCTCAAGCCTCCGTCGGGTTTGGCAGAGACTGAGGTCCTAGACTGGCTGGAGCCTCCCTTCTCGCTTCCTCCGCACGGTGAGACCGTTGTCGTTATCAGCGGACTGTTGGCATTGCTTGAGAGCGGCGTACCGCTCACAGAGCAACTGAGACCCAGATCCGGAGAAAGGGTACTGGCCGCTGGTTCCGCTTCCCGCGAGGAGTGACCGCCGGCCGACAGCGGAGTGGTAAAGAAGTCAGCGGCTCGGACCATCTCAGTCGAGGAAGTACCACCAGCTACTGGTAAAGGGAGGCTACCGTCTGGATGAATTGACAGCCCATACTCGTCGCTGGCACTGACACAAAGGGGCGTTCCGTCGAAACCTGACGGGTCGGATAGGTCAAAGTTCGTGTCAGGAAAGGAGTCAAACAGATCGCTGTAGGGTGTGGCTCTTGAAGGTCCCCTACTTGATTTATCCGGCGGTTTGTCGAAGGCTGGCGCCGAGTCAATCGGCGTCATAAACTGACGAAATACGTCGGACGAGTCGGCCGGAACAGGGACTATGTTAGTCGGCGTCGACTGCTGACGCGGAGATGGAAAGGAGAAGTTGGTACTGGACTCTGGGACGGAGTGTACCTGACGCCCGGAAGAAGAGCCTGGAGTGCCGGGAGACAGCATGGCGCCTCCGCCGCCAGCGCTGACACGAGATGACGCGTATTGAGGCCGAACCATTGAACTGGGACGTCCTCCTTGGATGTCCGCCTCCTGCCCAGGAGTTGGAGGTCTAAAAATTCAAACAATGAAAATATCAAGAGATATGGTACGTTTTTAATTTCTAAGATTTTTTGAGTTTGTATCAGATAGAATGTATCTAAGGAAATGCCATATATCAGCGAAAACATGACGTATATTACTGCAAGGAGATTTGAAACCGCAACTCTACGCATTACGTACAAGCGATCTTCCAACTAAGCAACACATGCACAGTCGCATCCAGCTTTATAGTATTAGCTCAGGTACTGTGAAACCTATATGTACTATAAAATGGGAAGAATAAAAGCTCTCATCAACCAAATCAGGGGACATAACGCAAACAATAGTAACAATAGTAACAACCAAATCTGTAACATTAAGTCGTTTTGAAAAGTGAACATTTTAGGAATTCACCACTAAAATAATATGCAAAACTATATACAAATTATATATAAAAGTATATTCAAATAATATGCAAAAATTGTTTCTGAAACGTATAAATTTTATAAGTGATATTGATTATAAATTATAAATTTTATTTGTAAGTATGAGCATGTATACCGCATTATTTGGCATTCCAGCTGTATCACAGTAGCAGGATCAGCACCTTTTGCAAGCTGATTCACCGAAGTGATCGCTGCTTTGTTTTGTGACTGTCTAAACCGAACCATAGGGAAACCGCCGCAAATTCGCAGTCGTGCATCGCAAGCGCTGTTGGAATTGTTGTTATTGCTGGCTAAAAACAAACATTGTTAAAATTAGTAATCTATTCTTGATATTGTGAACAAATTCAGAGATATATGCGAACGGCTGATACTATGAAATAAAATGTCCATGAAATAAAATAGTCAGCTTGGCTACAAACTTGACCATGTTCATAAATAGACCACGCTATAAGCAGAATAGAATGGTAAACAGAATCGACAGCACGCAGCCTACCATTTTTGAGAAAAGATGCAAGTAGGCTACAGTCGGAATTATGGCAGACACTGTACAGGGACGCTCCACGATAAAGATCTTTGGAAAGGAAGCCAAGCAAATCAGCATCGCCCCTTAAAAATAGAATCTGCGAAGTGTACTATCTGCCAATATTGTAACTGTGCTAAGCCTGTGTGATTGTGCTAATCTTCGTATTGTACGGTTGCAACATTTAGTAGTAGTAGAAGCACTAGAAGCAAAAACGTTACCCTCATGCACAACGTATCCACTGTATATTTTCTTTCTTTCCACTCCGCTTTCTAATGTTTCAAGATAAGATGCAGTCTCGCACGTTACCTTCATTCGCACGTCCATTCTCTCAAAACTAGTTATTAATCTATCACTTAATCAAATTACCCGCAGTCGATATTGCAAATTTCAGCGTCCCCAGCCACTATGACCCTAAAAGAAGCCAGCGGTGTTAGCCCGGGCGTATTGGAAGAATTTCGGGAACCCGAAAACCCGGGTGGTTTCGGAAGGCACGGAAAGGATGTAGATGGACCGCCGGAATTAGGCTCGGATGAAACTCGACGGGCCACACAAACCAGACAAGCCTGATTCTCTAAAACAAAGTTCAACTTTGGAGTTGAAGTTTAAAAATTAAAGAAACTAAATTATTTTAAGTTGAAAATAGATAAAAACTGGAGAAAAGTTATTTTAATTTGCTTGTATATAATTAATATTTTTATTACAATCAATATTAATGTATGCATAAGCATAACATTAATTTTTTTACAGAATCTCCAATTAAATTGCATACATCATCAATATAAAGTACACACTCAAATTAAAAATAGCAAAATTCCGCTTTTATCTTTCGAATTGTATTGCAATTTACTAGTCAGTTACTTTCCATTTCGATACTCAAACTGGAAGCAAAGTCTCAACCGGACCAACCTCCAGCCCCGCCGAGATAGGAAAAATCGTCAACTGCGGCTCCCAGACTGTCGGTGGGATAGGAGTGGCTGATGGCAGAGACTTGGAGAGAAATGAATCCGGATGGATCCTCGGCGCCACTTCCCTGAGACGGAGCCGCGATTTCCTCAGTTGAAGAATTGCCAACGGATGACGGGTGGTGTTGAAATATCTTGAAACGACATCGAAATGTGTGACTCTTCACCTGCTCACTGTCCATCCACAAACCTGAAAATAAGTTCACAAATTTACATGAAGAGAGTTTTACGTAAGTTTTTTCTCTCATCTACTCACTACTACTACGGCTACTCTTCAACTTGTCAAAATTTCTCTTGTCAGTTTTGGTTGGTATCGCCGTCACTTGTTACTTGTGCCACGATCTCCCTAAATGCGTCGCTCATGCGTTTTCTGCTGCAGTACCCTTTGGACAGGCCTACTGTTGAGCAAAAATAAACACAACGCGAATGTCATTTATGACCACAGCGTATCAGGATGGTGTCTGCCTGGTTTGGGACAAAAGGCAGTCTTGATATGCAGAGGTAAGATTCAGTGAAAAAGCATTCAAAACTTTGGGAATCAGAATTTTGGAAGAATTCTCACCCATAGAATCAGGAAGTATTCTGCTGAAGCATTCCATATCCATTGGCAATATAATGCTGAATATACTCTTGTTTAATAAATCTGACTAAAACAAAAAGCAGTGGTAAAAGATGGCTCAAGGGGTGTCATCCTTGCCGATTTTTAGAATGACTTATCTAATTCCAGTCTTTAGCTCTTTAAACATTACAATTTTTCAATGCAGCAATTCAATTATATTTTCAATTATATTTTCAATTTTTATTTATTTTCAATACATTTGAAAAAATTTGCTTAACCAATGTAATATTGTAAAATCGTGTACCTGAGAGCATTTCAGGTATTTCTTCACATTCTGAGAAACAAATTCGATGACGCCCTGAGTATTCATGATGAAGAAAAACCCGTCGAGTGCCTAAAATATAATATAAGTTAAATACATTAATAAATACATTAATACGATAATAAATAATAAATTAATACAATAATAAATACATTAAGTAATACACAATAAATTTGAACTGGCACTTGAATAAAATGAAGATCACGTGATCCAAGACAAGCACTGTGATTAGTTTCTGCTTATGTTGACATCAACAGTTGTAAATATAGGAAACAAATTATTCCAGGTTCCTACAGGTAAAATAATTACATTGATTTAATTTTCGTCTTAAATTTTAGTTTAAAATTTAAATTTTACTATAACTATAAATTATAGTTCTATTTATAGTTAATAGATTTATCTGACTTAATAACAATAACAATTAGTCAGAATAGGTCTCCTGACATCATCATACTTCCAGTAACATTGGTCCCATATGAGAAGATAGTAAAGTAGGTTGACTAGACGACACGTCCCCCTCTTGTACTGCTGCACCATCTTCTGCAACAAATATTAATGAATAAAATAATAAATTTTAAATATATAATAAATATTTAAAAAGATAAATGTTTCATTCAAACTTTTCCCAAGAGTCTGAAAAATATTTGTGGGATACGATCAACTACTTCCTGGAGACTAGTCAGGATTTCAGAGAGAAGTTTGGAATTTTTAGAATGATTAAAATCTCACACCCACCAATTTGGCACAGCACAGACAGATTCCTACAGCTCTGAGTTACGGAATATTTTAAAAAATTCTGGTCGTCAAAATAAATTGAACCGACTGACCGAATTAATACAACACATTTCTGTAACACGTGTCCTATTCTTCTAGGGGAACGTCATGAATCTGAAAGATTGACTGTTGCTTTTCAGGCTCTTAAAGCCTGTATGGCATTTCAACTCCGACTAAATTCCAATTATATATGTGTTAAATATCAGCAACCCAGAAAGGTTGAAATCAGCGTAATAATCTAGTCTGTACTTCCGGGGATGTGGCGCAGTGGTAGAGCGTTCTACTTCTTAAACCAAAGCTCGGCGGTTCGATCCCCGCCCTGGACACTTTTCTTCACATCTTTCAGATCCTGATTTCAACCTTTCACATTTGGCGACCGTCCCGTGTCCTTACCGCTCTGAGGAGATGAAGTCGTTTGTGATGCCTGTGAATGGTGGAATTGCAGATCAAGATAGATGGTTTGGTATATTGTGGTCCTCGTGGTGCTAAGGGTTATTGTATATGGTTGTATGGTTCTTTGATTTATAAAGGCTCCCGGCTTTGAAGAAGAATTGAAGTATGAAATGGCCTCGGGTTAGGAGGCAGCCGGGGAGCCGCCCTTAGACCACATGGTGCTTGGATTTGAGGACCGACCTGCAATTCCTGGAAATTCGAGGCCGAATTTCAAATTAGCAAGGGGAGTATGTTAAATATCAGCAACCCAGAAACGTTGAAATCAGCGTAATAATCTAGTCTCTACGTCCGGGGATGTGGCGCAGTGGTAGAGCGTTCTACTTCTTAAACCAAAGCTCGGCGGTTCGATCCCCGCCCTGGACACTTTTCTTCACATCTTTCAGATCCTGATTTCAACCTTTCACATATGCATTCACCTTTTGCCATAATTTAGAACAAACAAAATAGAGTTGAAAGAGTGGCTCCTTTTTGCAACAAAGGTCAGGTCACAATAATTGCACGATGGGGAGCCTGCATCATGAAGGCTCCTTTGCCTACTACCTATTAATCGCTGGTTCTGCTGGGAGCCGGAGAGTGCAGCCATAAGCTAAGTTCATAAATAACTTTTAATTTAATATTTGAATATAAACATATGAAGCGACAGGCATGGAGGGTGAAAGAGGCCCATCTGTGTCTATTGCACAAAATTAAAAATTCCAATTTATAGAATTTAACTGGATTAATGTAAAATGGAATGGCTGCACCGAACTTCACGCAAGCACAAGGTCGCCCAGACGGGAGAAGGTACCCTCTGCTAATGCCGGCCGCAAACACGAAACTTGTGATCCAAAGGATCCATTTCTTTGAAACTACTACCTTCTGTTGATACAACATATCAAACCAAAATTCTCTGGTTCCAGCTAGTACCAATCAAACTGACAATTAAATAGGAATGGTACAGCAGCAGTATCATATATAACCCCTTAAATTGTACATTGTACTTATCCGTGATTTTCAAGGAGTTGACCGTCCATGAGGGGAAACCCTTGTGGATGGAGCCAACGGGTGACTGCCATGCGGTGAAAGCGTAAAGGATCCTTCCAGAACTTTCCTGTAGTCGCGTCGCGTCGCAGGAGACGGCTCGTGCAGGTTCGAGTCCCGTCAAATGCCCAGTTTTTGCGGATGCTATGTGGTGCGCAACTTTCTTTCATTTTTAATTTAACTACGTATTAAAAGCCCTAAGATACTCAAAGAAAAGCGATAGGTAGCTGAAATACAATTGTTGCATGTAATCATCTCCATCTCCACCCACGTATATCACATTCGAGAAATGGTCTGCACTTTGCAATAGTTTGAATAGAATGGCAAAGATGGAGAAATTTTGTTAATTTGCAAATTTGCAGACTTACTGGATCGTTCTGCCTTTTTTCGGAGTTCCTGTACAAATTTTCTGAGAGTATTCGGATTGATCCCCTCCAATCCTTCCGGCCGATTCAGCATCATCTCTGCCAACTCTCCCAGATATTCTTCACAGGCAAACCTAAAATTAAAAAGCATCGCTTTTGAAGTTAAATAGCAGGATAGCAACTACGAAGATTGATGATTGGACAAAGCTAATAAGCCGGACAATCCGGAAACAGAAATGTCCTCAACACCCAAGCAGACGAAAGACTGACTTGCCGATATCTAATCCTCTCAAACGAAGGGTTTAGAAACTCAAAATGTTCAACCCAAAATTCAGCACAAAGTTGACTAAAAACCTAACCCTTTTCTAAATGGGAAGTTACGTAACTTAGAAATATTTAATTTTAATTTAAATTTGAATTTAGAATTTTAAATATACTCGGTTGTATAGACAGAGTGCGACAACGATTCCCAATCGATTTTGGAACAGAAGTCGGTTAGCCCAAAAGTCGAACTTTTACAAACCACAAACAAGCAAACAAACAAACAAACAAACAAACGTCTGAAGCACAGTTTTTAAGCTTCTGCCTCAGTCAAAACTTTAATTATACTTGCATCCAAAACAGAGGAACTCATTGGTTGTGACAAAGTTCACCACGTTTTCAAACAAATTATATACACTAACTTTCTGAAAAGACTAGTGTTTGTTGGGTCTTTCTGCCGAATTAAACCGTTACAATTGGTCAAAGGTTACTTTCATTGAGGAACTTTAAAAACACGTGGGAGACTTTTACCCAACTTAGCAAGAATGCACAAATTTAAAACAATCTTAACAACAATTCAAACATTACAAACTGTGCAGCTGATTTTACTGCCACAAAACACGTTGTACTTAAACAGACACCACCCTGTATATATTATGAGCCAAACAAAACAATGGTACGGTAGCTGTCGTATCTCTAAAATTAGTAACTGTTAAATATTGCACAAAATTAGTTTGCAGAAAAGACAAAATTTCAGATATTCTGATAAAATCTGCCATATACCTGGTTTTGAAACAGCTAATTTTTGGAACAGGATCAATACATTATCTAGTACATATTTAATACGTTTCGAGTGGTACACAAGAGCTAAAGCTCTTTGAATTTTCATTAGTTATTTTCAATATAATACAATTTATTGCATGATAGTTAAAATCATAATGGATTTTATAGAATCGTCCGCTTATAAGGTCACCTGCATGGACTTGAGGTTCAAGAACCACAAGTTCCTACAATGTCCAAGGCTTGCTGTCCGACAATGGACAGATTGAAACGGCCAACGGCCACGTCCCACAAGCAATAAATGGAATTTTCAAAGAAGTTTTTTCAGTTTTAGGTTTTCATTGACATTTTTCAGTATATATATTTTCCATCCAAAATTGCACCAAATTTCTAAACGGAGGGCCGGGGCTCACCACTAAGTATGTAGGAGAATCACTATTCTCTCAAGTATAGTATTCGAATCTAGAAAAGTCGCGTCTGCATAGGCGACCCGAAAAATTCAGGTTTCAGCTGGGACTGGGACTCAAACCTACGCTCCGATCGTTCGCAACTAAGCCACCAAGGCCACAGTTGCTTCCTGCTAGGATGAGCTCGTCCGAGCCGAAGTCATAATGAGCAAATAATATTGGCAGGGACAATAGAGCGAGATAGCGTCAGTCACCTAGCAAGCTATTATAATAATCTTGGTTGCATTATAATTGTGAAGAATATAGGTCTTTTCCAGATCACTCCCCCTGGTGCTAAAATTTGGTGATGCTTCCAACCACGCTAAGCTCAAGTATATAAAGCAAAATGTTTCAATTTCGCCAAATTCGACTTTTTTTGACTCGTAAGAGGGGCACCAAGGGAAACCAAAGAATGAGAATCCAATTTTACTAAAAAGTTGCACATAGGGGTTTTCTGGATCGTTCAAGACAAATCCGAAATCCATTTTTTATTCAGCCTTTTGTTAGCTTGAAATGAGCATAAGTTGCAAGCTGAAGATGTGAGCTTACACTGAGCTAACGGAAAACTGAATCAAAACACACCTCAGATTTAAGTTTAGCCGTCCAAAAACCCTTTACCAAATTCGGAGACAATATGTTTTTTCCTTGTTCCTCCCTTATGAATCGAAAATTGAAATTTCGCGAAATCAAAAAATTTTGAGTTATTTGAGCTCAGCGCGGTCGGGAACCTACCCATACCAAATTCTAGCTCGCTTGGTCAAGTTTTATAAATTTTAGCACCGGGGAGGGCTAATCTGTAAAAGACCCTAGAATGTTTTGGAAATGCAAAGCTTTGACCTTAGCACATTTCCGAAAACAAAGTATTGAAAATGAAGTAGATAAACTAGATCAGATTTGTGGAATTCAATTGAAATTTACCAAAAGAAATATGCTTTTTGTGCTAGTACTTTGATTATTGTCAGGCTATAAAAGATTTGAGTACGTCGTTACGATAAGATCAGATTTGTTTGACGACGATTTACTTGATCCTGTTCTCAGCCCATGTCAAGATAAAAGTTACGACCCCCAGAACCCCCATCAGAAAAAAGGACGTTCTCAATTTTCTTCATGCGTTTATTCAGCACTCGGTGACTATGGCTAGGTGACTACGTTGCGGATCTTTTCTGACACTTTACTTCATGGTATGTGATAATGTGTATATTTGTATATACATATCTCAGTCATCGAATTTGTGGCATATATATACACGGAGTACACTGGGGGGGGGGGGTCCTGGCTTCTCTCAGACAATTCGACTGAAAAATTTGTGGGAATAACATCCAATGTGCACAATATGGGTATCAATCGGATTATGACCACAAGATGACCAAGAACGCAATAAATCTAAGTTTACGGAACGCACACATTTTTCAAAATCCCCGGACTCCCGAATTCATCCTCAGATCCTCCAGCAAACACTTAAAACTAAATAGTAGAGGATCAAATCTCCTGAAAAAACTTCTGAAACTCCAAGAACCCAAGAACCTTCATCAAAATTTTGAAACTAAACGTATGTAGTTACGGATCAAATCTCATCAAAAAGTTAAGAACCCCAAGAACCCCTATCAAAAATGACGCTACACCTACTTATAGAGCAAATCTCTACAAAAAATTAAGAATCACCAGAACCCCAATAACCTCCATAAAAATAAAAGCTCCAAGAAAAGTAATTAGTAGATCAGAACGCATCAAAAAGGACTTTTATCTTGACATGGGCCCTGTTGTCTCTTGCTGAGTCAGTTAAAAATATCATAATCCTTGCACAAAAGATAAACAATTACAATCGTTGACAAACGTTTCTGAACTGTTGCAGCCAGCTTCCCAAAAGCTCAGCTTGAGGTCTGTGATTGTGTAACTGGAATTTCGAGTTGCCTGTGCTTGAAGCTACTTACAGAGTATTAAACAGTTTCAGCACAAAAGCACAAAGCACAAAGCACAAAGCAGCTCAGATGGTTGTTTTCATGCACTCAATAAACTCCTACACATGTCCACAGAGCGATGATTTATAATTGTCAGACTCATGAGTAACCCACCTCGACATTGCATGCAGGGGGAAAATTACGGAAAAGCCAGTTGTAAACACCAACGTAATATAAATTAATAGTTAGTATTATTCAGCAATAATTTGGTATAATAATAAACATCCAGTTAGTGTACAGTTTTTGGCTAAATTTGTGTGCAACTCAACTCAGCACAAGCAAAACAGGGAACACAGAAAACAACTGTAGTGCTCGCACAGTAACTACATTCTATCTAAGCCTGTTCATGGGAGCGAGCAAACGTACAAACGATGGTGCATTTTTCAAACTGAAAATTCGTTTCATTTTTCTTCTTTTATTTCGTACTTCTACATACGTGTATGGGGAAGCATTCATTCTTTACAGTCATACGTTGTACATGGGCAAAGGGGTTTTATTTTCAACATAGAATTTTTCCAATCTTGAAATTTTTAATGCGCAGCAACACGTTACTGAAGAGATCTTGAGAAAAAACTGCAGAAATTTCCACTTCATTTGAAACACTCCTCGTTAAGGCAGAATCTTAGTGACGTACCCACATCGCATAGTACTGTATACGGATTCTTCTATCTCTCTAGTCAAATACAATAAATTCACATAACTACTTTTCAAAGTACGTATGTAAGAGTATGTTGGGGGAAAGAAAAAACTTAAAAATTACACTAAAATGAACACCACTCACACGCGCCTCAAAAACAGTACTTTCAGCTTAACTATATGTGTGCAGTTTTACAATACAATCGTACAGAACAGCATACAACACATGTACGTATATGCATGGACTTGAGTTTGACCTGGTAACCCAGATGCAATTCCTATACACAGTGCGCACTCCGCCAACAATAATAGATAGGTTTTTTAATATCCATCTCTCTCCAAAACGACGATCGTAATTACAATTCGTTTTCGTCAATTCCCGCGAAAAAATTCCAGCTTTCCAGCATTTTTACTACTTACATGGTTGCATAAAACTGTGCAACTGTCGCTCAGAAAAGTGACAATTACGACCTCTACAGGCGGGAAACTCAGCAACAAAAATGTCGCCATCCACAAACATAAACTGGAGATGAGAGGTTTGATAGTATATTTCGACTAACCTGTGCTGGATTCCAAGTTACGTAACAACGACAAACGTCGACAAATGCGGCAAAAAACGAAAGCAGCACTTTTTTAACCAAGCCTAAAACTTAACGAAATCCTAGAGAAAGTTCTATGAACAAAGCCAGACCTGTGCCACACCTTAAGCCCAAGGCAAGACAAAGTGACTGTATTCTGTCAAAAATCCGTGGAATATTCTATGTATGTGCGTATGTACAGTATGAAGGACTATTAAAATTAATTTATAACTTTTTACTAACAGGTTCTATTCAGTAATTTACGCCAAAACTCAGTTTTTTAGGCCTCACTGTCCAGAAGAATTGTTTAAAAACGAAGAAAAAAGAGTACAAAAACATACAAAAAATGGAATGGGGTGTTGCAGTAATTTTAAAAACTGTAACGACATAACAGGAATAGGAGTTTTTTTTACGGTTAAATGAGCGTACGTGTACAGTACTAATGTTACTAGCCGAGAGACCCAGTAAAAACCAGTTATTCAAAAACAATTTAATTTCATTTTTACAACCAAGGCTAACTTTATTCTAATTTATAAACGTCAAAGCAGGAACAAACTGGCCATCTCTACCTAAAAGCTGAAATTAATGGAATCCTCTTTAGGTGTGTATTTTCTGATTGTCACTGGCTAACGGTTACGGTAGCTGAAATATTAGGAGAAAAACCGTATGCTGTCTTGTGAAGTGAAGAAAATATTGTTCATATTCAAAAGCGTGTTATTTTTAATGATATTGCAATGCAACTCCCCAAGCACTGACTAGATAGTAAACAAGCCGCACTCACAGGCAGATAAGGAGGGTAATCTCCAAAACAAATTTATTTAATATTAACTTAAAACCGGTTAAATTAAAATTAAATATTAATTTCGTTAAAATAATAAAAATGTTCCTCTTGTTGAAAAGATCTGTTGAAA
The DNA here is from genome assembly GCA_030248195.1 of Trissonchulus latispiculum. Classification (NCBI taxonomy): domain Eukaryota; kingdom Metazoa; phylum Nematoda; class Enoplea; order Enoplida; family Ironidae; genus Trissonchulus; species Trissonchulus latispiculum. The sequence continues at coordinate 44,523 of JASAND010003605.1, forward strand.
ATATCTGAAACGAAAACAAAAAATGCTAAAATCGTTAGAATTGCACAAATCTTTAGCGAATAGTCAATTTAATTTTAATTAGGACCCAAATCGGCTTTCAAAGGAGTCAGTGATTTTGGAAGTCACTATGCATGCACGAAACACTCTTGCAGGTTAGTAAACATCGAAACAGTCTAGTTATGAAATCCAGTAATTCCAGATTTGAAGGCACATTTGCAGACCCATCACAAGAGTTTTGCCTAAAAGTAGGTTCCAAAGTTTCTAGGAGTGCAGTAGGCACTGTAGCTCAAAATATGCACATCAATTTTTAACTCAATCGAACAAGTCTTAAGAATTTCAGGGGTGGGGGGTAATCGAGAAAAGACCTGAGAAATCTTTTAATAACGCTGAAGGGAAGGAATAGTGCAGTTCTGGTTCTACTTCCTGCCTCCACTCGTGCCCTGACTACTCGGAGCTTCGCTACTAGTGTGTATGCAAATCTCTGAGATCATACATATCTGGCAGTGATACAACCTACTACATATCAGCATCACCGATTCTCACAAGAGATCTTGTCCTGAAGTGACAACTGAATTTGTCTCTAAAATTTCAGATAGCCATGAATTTGCATACAATGAACAATTCGAAGCTACCTGTTTCACTTCCAAAAATGAAGTATTAAATAATGCTACGACCAGTCCGACCCGAAGCAAAACCCACAGGTAAAGATTAACTGAGAATATAAAGTCATAAAGAAAATACTGAACTCTTCAGCAATTATTACGTAAAAAAAACTGTATCGAAGTTATTGCATCAAGTTAATGAAAAGCATGCCTAGACCATAATTTACTCAGACATGTTAGGAGGACTGACAGACCCAGACATCAAATCATGCAAACAAAAATCAAATATACTCTCATGTACACATTTTCATCGAACATCGTTGACCAGGAACTTGGTATTTTGTTCTTACAGCACTCTTAAATCCGACTTGTGTTTTCTTTAAGCACAGTCGACAGCAACAACAACACAACCAAAACAGAAACACACATGAGACGTTTCACCCGGCCAAGCTGGTGCTTAACCTTTGAAGCTTTTGGATTTTTTAAGATTCGAGGTTTTCACGGAACATTTTAGAATTTAACCAGAAAATTACTTCTGCTGCAAGAGTTCCCATGTCTGCATATCCCATGACCCGCAAGATGCAGAGTGATCCTAACTGAAAAATTTCGTGGAATTTTTCAATTTTCAAACTTTGAACACATTATTTATGGACACAGCCCAAATGGCCAATAGCAAATTGCCAGACACAGCAAATGGCAGCTCACAGAAGCTTCGAAGGCGACCTGTCGCCGTCCCAATCCCCACAAAATGCTCCACTCCAATGTTTGATTGTTTTACAGAATATACTCAATACATTTAATTTTTTACTGACAGTGAACAACTGCTGAAAACTGGCATGCAGCTAAAGCTTTCGTTGAAGTACGACACGACAGCTCTGCCAATTGAGCCACTGCAGGACAAGTAATGATTAATTACTCTTAGTTAATTAATCTAACTAATTACTAAATACTCAATTTTACTTATTATTCGAACCTGTGGATTATTCGAACCTAATCGAACCTGTGGCTTTCATCTGCAACTGATTCTGATTCTACTGATTCAGTAATGGCATCGAAAGAGCTGGCGATTCCAGAATCCTCTGACTCCATGATACCAAGTCCAAATCCACGGAATAAAGTTTATTCAAGGCATTTTATGTCTCAGAAATTTATTATAAGTCTAATGCATGATTACAATATCATCTAATTAACGCCGACATATTGATAAATCTACAATAAAAGATGTGTATATGAGCTAAGACAATATGACCTGACTCCAAATAAATAAATTTTAAAAAATTGGCTTAAGTTCTTAAGCAAGGTATTAGTTTATTAATAGCATGTCACATTGTCAGTTGTTGTGAGTTGAAATTTTCGGATTCATCGGTTTTTCATTTTTTCATCGTTTTCAGCGGTTCTTTTTAATTCACGAGTCACGAGTGGACAGAAAGGGAAATAGAAGGGAAATTTTAACCTCCAACCTCCACAAACACTTCCAGAACTGATTTCAAATCAAAAAGAAATAAGGCAAATTATTATAAAATCGTAAATATGGCTAACACAGGCAAAGCTTAACACATTTAGGCATAAATGTTAACACAAGAGGTATCCAAATTGGCAGTTAGTGTCCCAGGTGGTGGTGCTACAAGACAGCATAAATTAAATATTAAAAATATTAAAAACTAAATCCCTGCTCCTCTAAAATAGCATTCTCATAAAAAATTTCCCGGAATTTCGCCACCTTGCTCGCAGCGATCTCAAAGGTCCAGCATGAATTAACTGAAGTTTTAACGCAAACTGCAATTATGAAAAGTGTGGAGATTACACCATAAATGCAGTAAAATCTGATGTTGCATTAAAATTAATATGAAAACCAAACGAAATTCCGCGCCAAAAAAGAAAACAATACTCTTTGCAGGGAGCTCAGCAGCGCATCTTAAACAACAAAAATTTTCTGTATATCAGTAATTTTATCAGGGGTTTTTCGCATAAAGCACGAACAGGTATATGGACGGATTGATAAGCAAGAAACCCCGTAGAAATTGTAGGGGCTCATCGGTAATATTATACGCACATGCGCACAAAAACTTTTAAACATGAACATTTTCCACAGCTCAAAATGTGACCTACTAACCATGAATTGTTACTTCACTAGTTCAAAAATCAGCCGGAGGCGCAACCATACAACTACGACTACATTTTTACACATATCTGTACATCTGTGTACAGTACTGGGCTTTTACGCAATACTTCTTTCTTACTACACACATTCCTGCAGCTGCCCAGCAATGGGGCGATTTCAAAGTTTAACTTCTACCAATTAAATTTCTTGAAATTAAATTTGAAAAATTGGGCGGATACTATCGACATTTGCTGACCATTATGCGATTGTTGTGAAAACTTTCGCTATTCTCTCTAAAACTCTTTGCAATTGTGCAATTTCAGAGTCGTAAAAGTAAAACGAATTTTTTCTCAAGTTGAAGTTCAGGGAATGCAAAGTTCTGTAAAGATTTCGTATTGAACAGAATTTACTTTGTGGATTCGCCATTGTTGGACAAAGCTCAAGAGCATAGCTAAGTTAGTTTTAGTCATAAGCCATGTTGGTTTTCGTCAAAGCCAAGCCGGGAGCTGACTCTCACCTGTGAGATCACCGACACCCAACCAAATGTTGAAGAAACGCAAAGTGTCAACTGTTGCGTCAAATACATGTTTTAAGTATGAAATCGGTTCCTGGCTGGAGATCAGAGTTGGCAAATGGGACGGATTCTCCAATCCCATCCCATCCCATCCCACCAGATTTTCAAATTCACCGTCCCATCCCATCCCATTTGTCCGAACTTGCTTTTTCCAATCCCATATAATCCCACATGCAGTATTTGACCTTACAATCGCTGTGGCATTGAAATTTTGTTATTGACATAAGATCTTATAAGGTGGTGGCATCCTTTTGTGAGGGGAATTTTGAAACGAAATAAACGTTCGCAATTTTGCGAGTTGGAAGAGTTTGACACATCGTTTTAAAGCTTATAATCAGTAAATACGAAAAAAGCAAAATTTGAAAAATCCAGCAAAATTATTTGACATACTAACTAACTAAATACAGACCATCAAACTTTGAGCATAGATTTTTCAAAACTATAGAATAGGGGCAAAATTTCATTTTGTGCCATGATATGAAGGACATGTGGGTCGAGGGAAACTTTATGGATTTGGCTCACCATGTCTTAAGGTGGTGGTATACTGATATCCTTTTGTGCAGTGCTTTTGTGGTGATTTTTTGAAACGCTATAATTTTCGCAATTTTGTGAGTTGGAAAAAGCTTTATACATCATTTTAAAGCTTGTAATCTGTACATTCCCATGATCTTAGGAAACTAGCAAAATTAGCACAAAACTAGCAAAAATTTTCTGACATACTGATATCTGATAGGCTGTATACAGACCAACAATTTTTGAACATCGATTTCTCAAAACTGTAGAATCGGCCAACATTTTTTCTTGTGCCATGATATGAAGGACATGTGGGCCGAGGGTCATTTTTAGGATTTGGCTCAACAAGCCTCATTACTCCAGAAAATCTGGCAAATGTGCGGTGAGACGAAATTTCGCAACTTTATATTCAGTTTTCTCGCAACTGGAAACGTTTTAACTCAAACCAAGAAAAATGTCCCTCCGCAATACTGCGAATTTTTTTCCAGCCAAAAATCAGGCAAATCCATTGGGTAATATTTGCGAAATCGATGTTCAAAACAAAATAAAATAATCGCAGTTTTCCAAAAATGGGTTTTCTGCCAAATCTCTAGCCTAAGGCAACTAACTCCAGCGAATAGGCATTGATAAAATGTGCATCTGGACGATGTATCTATTGAGTATAAATAGACAAAATTGAAAAACTGATTTCCTCGAAAATGGCCGTTTTTTGACCACAAAATTCGTTTTTGGCTTATACTGACTTAACACAAGAGATAGCTCGACGGCTGTAAAAGCAATAATGTTAGTTTTTGCAAACTCTTTCCATCCATAACAACCAACCGGATGTATCTACCATCTACTGAGAGTATAATGCCAAAAATCGTGAAGTTGATAGCTAAAATTTGCTTCAATTGGCTGCAGAACTCTCGTACTCGCTCATATTCAAATTGTACCCAGTTGATGGCTCGAACTTGCAGAGAACTGAACGAAACAACTAAAACTTTGAACTTGATATGCACGACATATGCGGTTAGTTTATGTGTGAAAATGAACGAAATCCGTGATCTAAAAATTTTGCATGATTAACCCCCTTTACCTGTTTACTTAACATAGCTCAGGGGTCGTAAAAGCAAAAATGATCTTTTCGGTGACCTCTTTCCATTTATATCAACCAATCAGGTGTATCGATAACGAACTGAAAGAATAGTGGTAAAAACCAAAAGTTTTTATCTTTTCACCTAAAAATGTGGGACTGGTCCCAGAATGTTAAAAGAGCACCATATCTGGAAAGTTTCATCAACTTTCATCATAAAAATTGGAGCCTGTAACGTTACATTTACACAATGCGATACAGCACCTTAAAGAGCTCCATGCTTTGCAGAAAAACGCCAATCATGAAATTGAACAGACAATTTTATGCCAAATTTACCAAAATATTGCACTTTATCAAAATTTGGAAACGGTCTTTGAAGGCATTGTAAGGCAAAATGATCCCATACAATCCCACTGATCCCACATGGGATGAGTTTTCAATCCCATCCCATCCCATCCCATGGGATCCCATGGGATCCCATGGGATCCCATCCCAGATGCCAACACTGCTGGAGATATTAACTCCAAGCGATAAATTTAATGAAAACGAAATGTTTTAATCTTTACAAAAAGGTCCAGTGCTCAACAATCAGCATGCTGAGAGTCCTTCACTCAGACCCGTACGCCCGACCCGGACCGTGGACTGGACCAGGCCTAAGGTGGAACCAGTCGGACCGGGCCGGGCCAGGAGAAAAAGTGAGTGGCCAAGCACTAGATCGGGCCGGGCGTCAGGTGGCCTGGTGTTTTAAGTTAGAAGTTTTGCCTTGTTATCCGTTTTAGTAATTAGAAATTTTAATTTTTCTCCTATAAATAAATTTTGGATAATTATTGCTTTTATTTCGAGGAAACTAAGCAAAGAGTTGTTTCAGAAACTCAAGAACTGAATAGCTGACTTTTCATAATCGCTCAAAATAAAAAATTGGGTAAGAACGAAATTGCTTAGAAATGGTGCATGCAAATGCACAAAATTCTGTGCAATTCGGGCCCCGGGCCTTAAAATTCTAGCCCGCGTAGTATCTAGTATCAAGAGTAAGTATGAAGTCAAACCAGCATATTCGCCCATAATTGTTAGTAGTTCCTAACAAACAAAGCTTCGTCATAGATTTTAAGGTTTTGCTGACCAACTTAATTCCTATTGCTTCCTATTGATTCATACAATAATTCCAATTCCTATTCCTATTTCAATTCAGATTTTGCACTTGGTATGTACAGAATGCAGATTAGACACGACCCGCAGCAAACTTTATGTTTCCAGCAGGCGATATATGGCATTTTAGATCTAGTAGGTATGGTATAGGAGCTAGATGATCCCTCCTTTTTTGCTGTTGTTCAATAGTTCTATTATAACCTATCCGAGCTTTGCAAGGAGTTGGCAACATGGCAATTCCAATAGATGGAAGTGGAACCAAATGGAAAACACTTTGCGCCTTGTTTGCTTAGGATGATTGCATTATGCATCATTCACGTTCAACCCAGGCCTACAGAAAGAAAGTTGCACCCGGAAAAATCGGGCACCTGGCGGAAATAGAGCTCGCGGTCTCCTGATCATGAGGACAATGAGAGGCAGGAGCATGAGCGCAATTGACTTGACGCGAAAACAACTGGGGAGTAGCGAAGCAGACCGATGATCCATCGATTGAGCCAATAAGACGTTCCAGTTTAGATTCGAACCAGTGACACGTTTTTGAAACAGCATACAGCCAGTTCAGTGGTATGGGCTCCCGTTTGACATGGTAGCAATAGTTGAATCCCTGTGTAGACAATTATTCTGTCACATTTTTTTAGGTGGCCAAGTGGTTTTTATCCCTTCTGTTTTCTGTTTTGGGAATGAAAATACGCGGGTGGGTTCTGCCATGTCTGTCTGTGCAGGAACTTTTCCGGACTTAATTTTTAAATAAACTCAATGCTATAAGGGAAGAGGTCAGTCAAGTGGACTAAAACACTAAATTGTCTCTAAACAATAACTTTAATCATCGACAGATTCAAAGCAAGCCGCAACGCACTGATACAATGCACTAAATAAATATATACGCGCCCCTTTTTCAGTTCACTGCATCTTCTATGAATCAAACATAGATTCACTTTGAAACAGAATTCTTATGAACGCACACTAAAGCTTCTCCATGACTATGCAAATTCCAACATCGGAATCCAGATAGTGCGGCACATCCAGAAATTCCAGCTTTTTCCAAAGTCCTTCGTTTTCCATATCCTGTATCGTTTTCGCCATATCATGATGCGATCCGTGCTTCGACCATTCTTCCTTTTTCATGAACTTCCGCCTAAACAAGTTAGCTAGAAAAGATAAACAGCCATTCAGACAATTGACATACAGGAAAGAAAATGGTTGAAAATTAAAATCAATGATCAGCAGTAATTCCAGCTGATCGCTGGTTTACTGACTTTGTTCAGCTAAGCTTTGTGAGTACCTAGTAGCAAGAGTAGAGTGTGACAAGCGTCACACTCTTAGCTATTAGGCTGCAGGCAGACATCATCTGCACAATAACGGCCTACCCCCCCACAACTGAGTACCTGGTGACCCCCCCACAACTGAGTATATACCAGGTACACAATATATAGTGTACCAGCACTCGCTTGTATGTTTACATGTTGAAGACAAAAACATTCTATCAGCAGCTGGCCACTTTTGAGCTTCTACATGTAAACATACAAGCGAGTGCTGCTACACAATTGTGTACCTGGTACTCAGTTGTGGGGGGGTCACCAGGTACTCAGTTGTGGGGGGGGTAGGCCGTTCTTGTGCAGATGATGTCTGCAGCCTAATAACTAAGAGTGGGACGCTTGTCACACTCTTAGTTATTATGTACTCTTGCTAGTAGTAATTTAATGCCAGTCAACAGAATAGCATTAATACATAAGATCAAGAGTACATAATAACTAAGAGTGTGACTGACAAGCGTCCCACTCTTAGTTATTAGGCTGCAGACATCATCTGCACAATAACGGCCTACCCCCCCACAACTGAGTACCTGGTGACCCCCCACAACTGAGTACCTGGTGACCCCCCCCACAACTGAGTACCAGGTACACAATTGTGTACCAGACCAGCACTCACTTGAATGTTTACATGTTGAAGCTCAAAAGTGGCCAGCTGCTGATAGAATGTTTTTGGCTTCAACATGTAAACATACAAGCGAGTGCTGGTACACTATATATTGTGTACCTGGTACTCAGTTGTGAGGGGGGGGGGTCACCAGGTACTCAGTTGTGGGGGGGTAGGCCGTTATTGTGCAGATGATGTCTGCAGCCTGATAACTAAGAGTGGGACGCTTGTCACACTCTTAGTTATTATGTACTCTTGATAAGATTAACTCAAGTTAACATGTAATAAACACGTAAAACAAGAGTCAAGGTTGCATTTCTCCACCAGTACAATAAGATTAACCGACGATGGTCGAGTTGGGCAGATTGTCGACTACTGATACCAGACCACCAGATTCGACAGAGAAATCAATTAAGGCAATATTTCTTTTGAAACTGTATAAGGGTGTTTCCAAAACAATTTCCGAAGGCAAGCGGCTCCGAAATTTAACAACTCTCGAATCAAAAAACTTTTTTGATCACTTTTTGTGCAGAACTTGGACAAACTGTGAAAAAAGTGGTTGTTAATGTCAGATGCGACTGGACGACAAACTTGCGGATACTAGGTTAGAGCCTACACGAAATGAACGCATTTTTTGTGGTTAAATTTAGCGTGAAAGCTGCTTAAAACTTTGAAATAGATTTTGTGATTCTAATTGGAGCTGGAGCAGAGTTGGAAGGTGGATGCGGGTAATCGCGGGCACCCGCGGGTACCCGCGGGTCCAGTAGACATGGACAGTGGGTTTGTCCACGTGGACAAACGTGGACAAATGTGGACAAAATTTTCGTCAAGCGTTTTTGATAAAAAGCGTTACAATTCAACCTAGCTTTATATAATCGTTTTTATATTGACTATTTTTAGTTTTCTATTGGTATGTTTTATTGTGCTGGCATCGCGACTTTTTAGCTTTGCTGACACCATTTCTTTTTAAATCACTATACACCTGCAGGCGTTGGTGTGATACTATATTATTTGATGTTTGCTGGGAAAAGGAACCATAATGGACATATTTTCTTTCACAAAATTACAATGCTTAAGGTGCTGGTTCGGGTTCGCGTGGGCGTTTTTGAGCATCAAAAGTGCAATTGTCGTTGAAATGTATTCAAATTTACTACAATTACATCGTTTAGCCTATAAAACATTTTAGAAAAGTCGCGGTGGAACACTTGCGTTTTAGAGAAATTAGATTAAATCCGCCATACGGCCAAACATATATTCATTCAAATCCTCTCACCAAGACCTACCTTTGCTCTTGAGTCTTGAGAGTATTTTTCGATTCCTTACAATTTAAGAGATAACAGCGAAAATTGAATTTCGAGTTCCAAAACTACGTAGCCAGTTTTCAAAAAATCAAATATTGCAAGATTTCGACAGCTTCAACAGCGCTGGTCCGTCGATCAAAGTATATATTGTCTGTATTTATTATTGCAGGGGAGGAATGGGAGAAATTCCAATTCGAAATTCCGGACACCTGCCACTCATCTCAAAGAACCTCTCATCATGTTTTATTGAAAATCTAACTTTTGTGTTTTTATTGTTTTTCGCACTTTTTAAAACTACAAAAAACTTAAAAACACCAAATTTTTAGCATTTTTAAATATTGAACATTTTTGCAAGACTTTAATTTAAGTAATTTGAATGAAATATCATTGTATGCGAAGAGAAAAGCAATACATGCTGTTTCTTTTTCCGGAACAGACGAAAACAATGTACTACGTATGGTATTAATTGCTACAAAGCCCATGAAAACGTATTTATACCGCAAACAAGTAAATTTCCAGAGAAAACACCAGCTTACACTGGCTTGCACCAACCATTTTTAACTCGGTGTTACGGTAACTCGGTGTTAACAAGAGATAACCCGCAGTTAGACCGTTGCACCAAATCAGGTTAACGTAACTCGGTGTTAACCTTAAGGTTAACTCGGTGCTAAACACCAAAAATTTAACCCTCAACGAGAGCAGGGTTAACCCTTATAGCGCTACTATGTCTAAGTTACTATTAGTTTTATTCCTGAATTAAATTCTAAGATAAAATATAGGTACTGATCCTTAGGACGATTCGGAAAAAGCTGCCACAAATTTCTCAATTCCTCAAAAATTGCTTTGACCCCTTCAGCAGCCATGATGACTCTTGAAACGAAGGTTCCATTCAGGAAGGACATTGAGGTATGGCTTATATGGCATTAATTTTACAGTGCCCTTCCAGATTATTGTATTTCATTGTATCCAGTCCAGTACAAGAAAGTATTCTGTTAACCTTATCCACCAGCCGATAACACCGAGTTAACTGGTTCGCTACAACCGCTTCCCGATTGGATGGAAATTGTTTCTGGCTCCCTAAGGATTGGCTAACCCTCTATTAAAAGTTAACTCGGTGTTAACCTCTAGGTTTCGTAACATTGAGCTGAAAAAAGTTGGTGCAGAGGGTTAGGGTTAACTTTAGCCATAAGGTTAACTCGGTGTTCTGTAACTTGCTGCACTCAGGGTTAACTTGGTGTTAACTTTAGCTTTAATCTTATTTGGTGCAAACGAGCGTAAGCACAGTAAAAAGCAAAGTGTAATTCTAAAATATCCTGGCTCTAATATAGAATTACTAAAACTATCCTGGATTACTAAAAGAAAATTTGCTTTAAAAGGCAGGCACTGGTGGACAAAATTTAAAAGCGTGGACATGCGGGCACGTGCGGGCGGAAGTGGACAAGACCTGGGCGGACTTAGGTGGACGTGGACACTGGAAATATATATTGTCCACTTCCAACTCTGAGCTGGAGAACGTCTCTGGATGCTTTCAGTACTATATACTACCTATCATTGAAGATACAGCATTGAAGTTTATGAGGTGGCTGAAACAGATAATGAGCAAACCTAGTTGTAATAATCACTTTTCCACCAGGTTTAGTAATTCTCAAGAATTCCGGGAACAGGTCCGGACCCAGATGACCCGGAGCCACGGATCCGACGCAGAAGATCACATCGTATTCGTCGGACGGAATTGTCGACGGTTTATCTGGATAGATTAGCTCAGCCAGATAAGACTGGTAGATCCCCTGTTTTCGAGCCACATCCAACATCTTATTGGATCCGTCGTGACCATGAATGTCCAAAAATCCTGCCTTCTTCAAATACAATCCGGTTAATCCTGTCCCAGCTGCCAAATCCAAAATCCTGCAAATGGAGATAAAAATAAAATTTGTAATTCCGTGCGTACAAGCTACGTTTTAACTGAAGTTTTACCACTTTTCCATTTGATGCGAGAAGTAAAGGAAGGAAAGTAAAGTTCCCTGGGCAGGACTTGTGGTGTGAAGGGGAGTTATTATAGGGTGAGCCATCGAAAACTGGCTTTCCCAGGTGGGAAGCTCAGGACTTTGCTGTTAGAAACCCTAAGCACTAAGCATAGGAGAGGTCCAAGTCAATTTCTCCATAGAGCTGTAACTGTTTACAACAAAAGATTGGAACAGTAAGAAAGCAGAAAAGGGTTTATTTTAACTTTACATCAATTTACGTTATTCTGAAATAAAACTATTTAGGCTTTGTTTGCTGTGCTTACTATAACTTTTTAATAAAATATAAACTGGTACAGAAATGTGTCTACACAATGTCTTCTTACTTGTCGGAAGTTTTCAGATATTTCTTGCAGAGTTGAACCGTTTCCTGTGGCGCGCAGTATCCCGTTTCGCTGCTCACTTCGTCATAGATCGCAGCTTTGCGATCATAATATTCTTCCGGATCTTTTATCTTAAAAATGGCTTCTTTCACTCCACCATCATTTACCTAAAATTGGCAAGTTATGCAAATACTGGCTATTAAACTATTAAGCTTATTCTGCAGTGCTTAATTGTATTCAAACTTGACCAATCAGTCTAAAATTAATTGTGTGCATGCTATGAATTAGGCTAAGCTCGAACATTCTCGATTTTACGAAATTATATCTGAATATTTGAATAGTCAATCCGCAAGGAGGCACCAAGAATAACCGAAGGGTTAATTTTTCCGGAGAAAATTCGATTCGATTCTGCATTCTGCAACCCAGAGTTTTCTGTTGTTATACTTTTCAACAAAGTTCCGACAAAAGATTCGGCCTCCTTTTCATCCCTTCAAAATCGAAAAGTCACAAAAACAATTTATGTGAAACTGTATATTGAAATTGAAGTCAGTATGGCTGAAAAAGCACGTCACACAAGATTTGGTCAATTAAAGAATTTGAAGCACTGGAGAGGGTATACAACCTGAACCCGAATACAGCTTTTACCAGAAATTAAGAGTTATTCTAGTTCTAGAGATTTTGCAAAATTATTCGGTATAATAAACAGTTAATATTTCAAAAACCTACAATGCTTTCTTTTCCTTTGGAATTGCACTGGGAAGGAATAACCATGATCTACAAGAACGCTTTCAAAACAGCGCGAAGCGACGAACTAGACAGATACAGATGTACAGACTATCTATATAGAGTGATGCAATCTCAAACACGTGCTTTTCAGACATAGCCTTAAGCCACATCGATATTCAAACGAACATTTATCTTCATTGTTTTGCTCAGCATTTCTGTCAAATTAATGGCCCAAAATTAATTTAGGAACTAATACAGAGATTCGTAAGGTGTTTTTGATAAACTTTATACGACATTCTGTTCTGTTCGATACTGTATGTGAAATTCGTACGTTAAATATATATGTAGAATAAGTAGCAATATTTTTTGAAATTTGACCAAAATTTTAACTAGGTAATTTGCGCAACCAGTACAACATTGAAATGATGCCCACTTCAGGAAAGCTCGGCTCGGCACGGATGAGCCTTAGTTGGGCTTGGCTCAACTCGATAGCCAAACCACAAATCTTTATTTTAATCTTTATCTGTATATCTTTATTTTATTTTATTTAATCTCTATCTTTTATTTCATATCTTCAAGAGTTTTTACCGGATTTTGCCCCACACCCACAATTTCACTAACTGCATCTTTAGCCATTATATTCGCCGGATGTACCTATGTATGGCCATTCAATAACGTGTCAGTACAGTTTGGGTTAAAATTCAGATTTGGTTCAATTTTGCCTGGGTGGCTCGATAAGTACAGCGGTCGGTGGTCTAATCCGAAAACCAATCCTAGAACAAAATTTTCGGTTCTGAGTTATTGCAGTAACATCTTTTCTTTAGTTAAATCTTTTGTAAATTTTCATTTAGGCAGGGTATCAATTGACAATGGTTTGTATAATTTATTAAAATATGCAATATCATCAACAATCATTTATTGGTTAATGCATTATTAAATATACAACACATAACACAATTTGATTTGTTCTATGTAAGTTTCCTGTTCTTGTTCCGATTTTGTTTACAGTAGGGCTCCCTTGGATTTTCTTCAAGGGCAACTTAGGTGAAGCTTAAGATTTTTAGATCCTCTAATGAGGAGAGGAGGGTTTTTGGTACAATATTGAGTGTCTAATATCACAGACACCTTTTATCCAAAGTCAGTATAAATATTTTCCTTTCAGAAGGGAAAACATGAGCTCTTAATTGTAGGGGGGGAATGCCATAGAACTTCCTTAATAAGCTTCCCCAAAGTCATTAGTAAGAAACCCCCTTATTCCTGCTTTAATGAGATCTGTCATTACGGAAAGTACAACAAAAGAGATTATGTGTCAATATCAATATGGAAAATGCCAGAACGCTTGAGGTGAAACCCTAAACACCAGAAAACGTGTGCTTGTTAATCATGTTTATGCAAACTAAATAGCTTTTATGCATTAGCTTAGGTTTTAGATTAATGCTTTGGATTGCCAACGGAAGGGAAACGGAGGTTGAAACGGTCACCATTTTTGAGTCAGACTGCAGGCAACAAGTTAATGCAATGTTAATGTTTCTGAACTTTAGACTTAGGCGTTACAAAGGCATACGGTAGAGATATTGTTTTGTAGAGTCGAGTTTATGTTTAATAATGTAATCAAAATAAACAAGAAGAAAATAAACTCAAGAGGCTATAATAATTATCATGAAGCTATTATTTATTATGTACATGCTTCGTATCAAGAGTACATAATACATAAGAGTAGGTATTTAGTGACACCCTTTCTGTATCTTTCTCATCAGCCTTTGGACATGATCAGCAAGAGAACGCCTATTTCCCTCCTTCACAAATGCATACCTAAGATACTCCCATACCAGTGTTCCATGTTTACGTGTGTATCTCTCATAATATGTTAGAGTAGAGAGATACACTCTAATACTCAAAAATAGATTAGCACATGTTTATCTCTCATAATTTCGTATATCGTTTCATATGTTCATGGTAAGCTCAAAACAATTCTGTTAACTCGCGAAAGCGTTCAAATGTCCCGAAATGTCGGAACGGAGCTTCCGCACGCAAGCATGCGATACTTTTGGATAGCAGAGTGCTTCGATCACACTTATCTTAATCGTTATTTCGCAATTTGCAGATCGTGATTCGTGACCTCCGAGTGATAATAGTTGGTGCTTGGCGTCCTCTTTGGATTTTTCTTAAAATTGATCCTCTTGCAATGAAAACATTTACATTTAGAATTTTGATGGATTTTGGTGATTTTAGTTATTGATTGATAGTACTTTGGAATAATACGAATGATTCATGTCACTGTAACAATGCTTTTGAAATTTAAATTTTTAAAAAGTTTAGTTTTATTTATTCTTCTTATTATTATATAAATTAGCCATGGCCTAACTGTGCGGTTTATTTTGGATTCCATCACCATAAAATGTTTCCGCAATCAGTAAAATATAGCATATTAGCTGCGCAGTCAGTTGTCCTAATTTGCTTTGATATTATTACGTTTCGAGCGAAACATTTGCTACAAATGAGGGATGTTTTGTTTAGACCTCTCGGAAATCCTAGCCCTTTGTTGTAGTCAAAGTTTGTTTATAGGAAATAACAGCAACGCAACAAGTGCAGTCTCCGCGGCGCCAATTTGACTTTAATTTTATCCGCCAATGAGAAGAGTTTTCAATTATTATGAGAAGTAAGACGCATCAGGGTGTCTCTGAAAAGTTTTAAGGGATTTGTGAGAATTGATAGTTTGAAACAAGTGGTCTGGAATTTGTGCTGTGACAAGAAAACAAAATAATATCAACAAACAGATGCGTCGAAATGAGGAAACCAATCCATGCAATGGTTAAAATATCGAAAAAAGAATTTAGAAAACTTGAAAAAGATAAACAAAAAGGGAAAGTATCATCGTTTGTTCGTATTTCACCTGATCGCATTTTACTTGTTCTTATTTCATTTGTTCGTGTGTCATTTGTATGTATATACAGACATTATGAAAACTGCTTCAAAATGACAAAAACACCAGACAAATCAATTTAGGATGGGTATTTGAGATGGTCTACATTCCATCACCGCAATCCGGAGTCACAGGCTAGTCTCCTTGCTGATTTTGCCTCTCCTAACGGAACTGGCCTTGACTAATTTCCCCGGAACAATCATCCTAGGCGAGATTTTGCCCAGAAAAACTTTACGCTGCACTTTTCTCCTGGAAGTCAACCTAGTCAAAGTTGTCGTTGGAAAAATCAGCCTAATCAATTCAGCCGTTGCTGGGGAGCTTTAGCTAGCATTTGACTCCGACACTGACCTCAGTAGTTTACTGCAGTAGCAAAGCCAGTACCTCTGCAACGTCACATCTACTCAAAATTTAAATATTAATGTTTTCTATAAAATGAACTTTATCTCCTTTTATTTTTTCATCAAAAATTTCATTTTAACGTACATTTTCATATTTCATTTTGTTTTAAGTTTATTTAAGTTTAGTAAATCTTTTCAACTGTACAGAATACTTCGTAGTGTGTTTCTGCTGGGACTGAAGATAGGATGCTTCTTTGCAGAACTTTTTTGAAATTTTAAATTCAGTCTTTAAAATTAAATTTAACCCTGGACTACACCAATAGTAGCAGTATTTAGCAGAAGGTAAACTACTGATTTCTCTTTCAAAAATCGGGTTAGCCTCTTGCTATTCCGCGGCTATTCTTAAACTTTTTTGGTGCAGTCCACGGTAAATTTAGAAAACTGAAATTTAAAAATGTAAAAATGTAAACGGTGATTGGTCAAAAACAGTCAATTCGATTTTTGGATACATGGGTTTGATGTATAAGTTTCTGACATAGGTTCTTATTGCCTTAGACAGCTAGTACGATATAACCTCTTTAAAGAACTGAAGATCTTTAGCCCAGCTGGGTGGTTTTTATTCATCTTCGATTCTACTCTGAACCACCCTAATTAAATACAGTAATCCAAACAGTAAATCCTAGTGTTTGAGACGGTATTTAGAATTAATCCTACTCACGTTGTTGTGGGATAAGTCTATTGTTTATTGCAAAACAAAGACAAATCAGAAAGGGAAAGTCTCTGTCACTGTTTTGTAATAAAGTAATATTATAATTGAGAGGTATAGGTAGGATGAATTGGAAAAACACAATACCTATGTAACTCAGTTCGGAGGGTTTGTAAATATTTTAATCTGTATTAACAATCTGTTATTTTACACTAATACTTTAGCAAGGCATGAAAGTGGAAAATTTTGTGTCACAATTTCGGATTTGACAGATTTAAGCTACAAATAGAAGGAAGACCATAATAATGCAGTTTTAGGTTTTAGCTAAAAATTCCTATATTTTATTTGTTTACTCTTGTTTGCAGTAACAGGCTTAATTTCGTTATTAGAACTTATATTTCAAGTCTAGGCCTCGGGCAAAAATATCTGCTCCTGTTGGCCAAATCTGACATTCAATGCTTGTAAACTTTAATCAAGGTTTTGCAACATTGACATGCCCAATCCAGATTAGCTTTCCAGCTAATCCTTAGACTGAGAGGGGATTAGCACCGATTAATGGGATGTGCTACATCTGTCACTTTTCCTACGGAGAAGCTTTAAAGTAAACAAGAAAATATTAACATTTCCAAACTGTTACAAGTTGTAGATTACACAAAAAATTAATAGGAAACTTCATCGAATGCTTACGTATAGTTGTTATGTTTGTAATAGAATGTTTGTATGCATTAAATGTTCTTTATGTATACGTCTATTTCCCGTGACATACACTAAATGTATTTCTTTTGCTAGCTAGGTGTTGGTGTTGGCTTATTGGAGAGTTGTGATTGATCAGAGCAATCTTGGTCGGGGGAAACACTTGTCAACCTTGCATCCTCGTTCCTGGATGATGGATTGCTTAGGGAGGATCCTCAAAACTTATCAACAGCCCAGTGTGTTTTATTCTGAGGGGGCGCGATAATTTTATGTTAATATAAACTAAAATATAACAAAATTTGTCTCGAAATAAAGAATATGTCGCGTTATTCAAAGATGTCCTACTGTCCAGATTTTAGGTAGCTGGTTTTTGTACGGTGAATTTAGGTGACACCAGTGAGTCTCATAAAGTGACGCCCTTCCCTTTCGCCTGTTGGTTGATGTTTAACTCAAATCTTAGCTAACAGGCGCAACAAACACGATTTCGCGTCATAACCAGTTGTCAACAAAAGGACTTTCGACTTTTCAAAATTTTGGGAGGACCAAATACCTGCCAGAATTTTGGTATTTGCAAAAGATTGAAATAATGCATAAGTTTGTGACAGGATATCAAAAGACCAAACTTTAGCAAACTTTTGGTAGCTGGGAGGAGGGGTGACTGACTTTAACAGACGAAAAAAGCATTTTTATAGCAGCATTAATTTTAAAAGTTTTAATTATGCGCTCAATTCATTTCGTCCTTTAATAATAAAACCTGCAAATTTTAGGCTGTGATTCCGTTCTTTCCTGAAATCTTGCAGCTTTCTATGACCCTACTGCCAGGACGGCTGGAAGTGTTTTGAAGCGATAAGGTTGTAGGGAAACTTTGTTGCTTGAAAACACGGACAGGAGGCCTCAAAAGGACTTGTGTTGGACTTTTGGCAGGAGAAAGTTTAAAAATTTTCAACATTTTGCAAAGCGTTTGAAAAGTTTTTGGTCCCGGGATGTCAAATGAAGTGATTATGGTAGAGGGGAGAGAAAGCTTTTTGTAAGTCAAAGCTTTAAGTCTAACGGAAAATGCAAAGCGCTAGAAGTTTGCACACAAACGGTGAATATGTTAGTGTAGTCTAATTTCATCTGGTTAATATCTGAGGAAATGATCGTTGCAAAATATGACAACTTTCAGAAATATAATATGTAAAATCAAGACATATAGCATTTGTTCGTACTAATGTAAACGGTCTCAACTTTTCAATCTCAATACTATAGTAAGTATAACATTATTATAGTATAGTAGACTACTATTAGCTATAGCAAGAGGACATAATATAAGAGTTTGACAGCTGGCAAGCTCTCTCTATCTGTTCGCTAACGGCCTACCCCCTCCCCTAATTAGACCTAAGTGAACAAAGCAAATTCGCCCACTATGTTTGTGTCCTAAAGTTCGAAACAGACACAAATTACAGTTAAGCACATAAATATAGAGCGAGTGAGCGTACCCCCGTTTGCACCCCGTAGGGGCGGAGTAAGAGGTGGTCAATTTGGGGAATGGGTAAGCCGATAGCGAACATAGAATAGCTTTGGCGCTGACTGCATACAGTGTGGCGCTTGTCATACTCTTATACCATTATGTATTCTTGGCTATAGTATGTTCTATTATACTAGTATAACACTATAATAGCATTGTTCACTGTCGGTATTAGATTGGCTTGCGGTTGCGGTAAGATGGCCACCAATTGTCTTCGACATGGTCAAATGTATCGGCTTTCTGCTTATGACACTATTTGTGAATGAGTCAGAAAGGCATTTTGTTGCCGAACCGTTTGCTGAGCTGGCACGCACACCGAACATTGACCATAAGAACAACACAGGCCCTTCCAGGAATAACCCACCCCAGGCGTCGTAAAGAGGGATCAAGGGAAACCTAAAATTTTTTGTTCTATATTTAACTGAAAAGTTGCTTATATACAAGGGTTTTCTGGGTAGCAGAGCACGGACCCGAAGTCCAATTTTCGATTCAACGCCTCGTTTCTTCAGTAAAAGTTAAGTTTGTAAGCTTATATATACTAAGCAAATGAAAACCTGAATGTAAAACAGATTCGTGTACTGAGACCCAGAACTGTAAGAAACTTTTTCAAATCATAGAATAAAAATTTTTAGTCCTTCCTTGAATCAAAAATAGCGATACATATGTGAAGTCAGTGGTCGAAAACATACCCATACCCAACTTCAGCTCATTTGGTCAAGTTTTGCGAATCTAACAACACTACTCAATGTTAACATGTCGGTAGTTACGCTTGTCACACTCATAGTTGTTATGTATGTACGGTTAGTCACAGTTCCTTCCCTAATGCATAGTTCAGGAGATCACTGTTACTTCTATAATGCCAACTTCTATAGTCCTTGAGCGTGTAAGTTTATTTTGTTTGCCTAATGAGTACTGAAATTCTGAGCCTGATTAGCCATGTAATATTAGTGTTACAGAAAGGGAAACAAGAAAGATTCACTCAAGAGATGGGCGCAACGATAAGAGGATTTTCTAAATTAGGAAAGGACACCCTGGTGTTAAAGTCGGCTTATTGTCTCAAGTCAAAATCTCTCTATGTACTAATCCCTTCTAATTGTTCAAGATGACCCCTAACAAGTAATAGGGGTTTAAGTCAATTCTTAATTAGATGGAAACTAATCCCGCTCATAACAAATAGTTCACCCCAGTGTTCTGCCTATGCTGTAATACAGTGACCGCTTTCGCTTTGTTATCCTCTGGTGAAAACAAAACACAACATTTGCACCTTATGAAAGACGAAAGAAACGGAATCTTAAATCCTGCTGATATTAAGAAATAAAATAAATCTAGACTGTGGAAGATGGCGAGTTACAGTAAGATAAAAGTAACCGTCATCACGATAAACTTACTCTTTAGATTCACTAAATTTCTGAAATTAAATTTTACTACCGCCCAAACTCGAGCACATAGACATATTCTACCAGAGATTTTTCAAAGTCCAACGCTCTTACAATTGCGTCACCCAGGCATAGCAGAGATTTTGGATCAAGTAAACAATCTTCCGCCACCCTCAATTGGGGATAAACTAACTTCAGCAGAACTTGTGCGATTTAGCTCAAACTTTGTGTCTTTATAGATTGTTAATAAAATTTTACAATCTAAACAGTTTTAAATTTTTGTGCGACTAAGGGGAAACAAAAATTTTTTATCATCGATTTTGGCGAAGCAGCAAATATGGAGGTTTTCTGGGTCGTACAGCACGAGTCCGCAGTCCATTTTTCGATTCAGCTTTTCGTTGATTTAGTATAAGCTTACATCTTAAGCCTAGACCATACTGAAATAACGAAAAG
Source organism: Trissonchulus latispiculum (assembly GCA_030248195.1). Lineage (NCBI taxonomy): Eukaryota > Metazoa > Nematoda > Enoplea > Enoplida > Ironidae > Trissonchulus > Trissonchulus latispiculum. The sequence goes on from JASAND010003605.1 coordinate 64,818, forward strand.
CTGAATCAAAAAAGGACTGCGGATTGCTGCTCTTCGACCCAGAAGAAACCCCTTTATATAGTGCTTCGGCTAGATCAATTTTATAAAATTTTTGGTTCCTCTTGGCTCCCCCCCCTTGAAAAACTTAAAAATTTAAGTCTTTTTAAATTCTAAAATTTTATTAACAATTTATCAGAGATGTGTTGAAATGCTCCCACACAAAGTTTGAGCTAAAGTGGCCAAGTTTTGCTAAAGTTGGTATCAAGTAAACTAACTTCCCCCTCCTCCCCAATTCAGTTGTTTACTTGAGCCCAAAATTTTAAACTATATTTGGTAAAAATCTAAGGTTATAGCTGGGAGGCAAAGAACAAGAGATACCATCAGCGGGTTAAAATACTGGCTTCTTAATTAATGACAATTAATTATAATAAAAGTTAATGAACTGTCGCTATTACAGGATCACGAATTCCTGGCTTATCCTGCTACGGTCTTCTGATCGGGGAACTGTTTTGCTATTGAAATAGCTAAATTTTGCACAGTATATACGTACACTAAAACAGAAGTAAATCCAACAGCTACCTTTTTACTAAAAGCTTTCATGAGGACTAAACAGGTAAACAAACTATGTAAAAACTATACATAAATATATAAAAACAAAATGCAAGTAATTCATTCCACATGGAACTGCATAAAGTTGAAAAACCGATCAAACAGCAACGGACTTTATCTTAGAATTTTAAGTTTATTTAAATTAATTTTTATTTGCAATAAAAAATTTTTCTCTGAAAGCTTGATGGACTTGGCAAAAAGCAAAGTTAAAAAACGATGTTTCAGTGGTACGATATCTTAAAAACATTTCGAATTACATTAACACTGATTCAAATTACTAAACATAAAGCTAACAAAAGCTTATACTTCAAAACTTTTACACAACTGAACATAAGCTACAGAAACACAAAACCCTGTGGCAAGTTCGAATAGTTTCCTTACAACATTATCACAACAATTAATAAATAAGCTCATTACAGTAGCTCGTGTTACAATAAAATTACAGTAAATTACAATTAAATTTGGCATTCTGTGGGAAGACCGACCCTCGCGCAGTATTCCAAATGCTTGGGAAAAGAGCTTACAAAAACGCAAAATTGCAAGCGTTTTAGTAACAAAAGTATAAACAAGATGAAAAAACTAAAAAAGATGTTTAAAAACTAAAGTTTTCTCAATTCATTTTCTGAATTCACTTTGTAAAAACTTATAAATCCTCAAGAAGCAAGTACATACAAAAATGTCGTATACTAACCTAATTGTATACATATAATGTTTGAATTTCACTTTTCTTCTATGTTGTAGGTAGGTATACGGTATACCTATCTTTTATATAATATAAAAATATATATAATATAAAGTTACAGTTACTACAATCAAGCAAGCAAACAAACAAACAAACGAATCACCAAAAAACTCAGTCTTATAAACATTTTCTTTCACAGTTAACAGCCGATGCATGCAGCTGCAGTCGCGCCGCGTAAGAGCTAAGAAAAGGTGGGATTCGATCCCCCATCAGAAAACCGGGGGCCGGCCCAACTCCGAAATTTGGGGGTCTGATAGCCGGAATAGGAGAGGGAAGACTGTCACCAGCGGACCCCGAAGGAGGGGGTCCGTGCAAAATCCAACCACCAGGAAATCCGTAGGGACCAGCAGCCGAACTAGGAGGACAGGGAAAGGGAACTGGGGGTAGTCCGGGACGAGGGGGAATTAAGAGTTCTGGGTGGGGACCCCAGAGATGAGGTCCAAAGCCTGGGGGTGGAAGACCACTGAAACCCAGGGGATAGGAAGCTCCGCTGAGGTGTTTTAAGGCATCGAAGCGGGCACGCTGGGCTGAGGTTGACCGGCGACGCAGCTTTCCACTGGACCCACCTAAAATATACAAAATTCAATGAATGATTGGTAAGAATAAAGTTGTGACGTTAACTAATATAGTCACAGAGTAACGTGGAGAAATAAGCAGAGCAGGCAAAAAGATATGCCGCCTCCGCGAGAAGGAATTATGGGAGCCTCCATGCCATTTTAACCACAAGTTAAAGCGTTTCTATGGAATTGTCAGCTTTTTCTCAAAATGTTTCCTAGAAATTCGCAAAAATGTTTAAAACAGTTATGTTTTGCTGATTTAAATCTGTAAAAACATAGTAAAATTCGTAAAAGCCTAGAAATTGCAGAAAATTTAAAACCTGCTGATGGGATAGCCAGCTTTAAAGATTTGGAATTTTTCAGGGGTATACCAGTGTGAAGTTTGACTATACTGATCTTAGTAAAATATCGTTGCCTGACTTTTATCTATTAGGATAAGACTAAACTACAGGTGAACAACAGTGGTGTGTGATGCTGGAGAACTGTTCGAACCTGACCAACTGGAAGTCGACGAAATGATTACAACGGTTTATTATAATTTCAACAAAAACTTGACGACGAAATTATTACAAAAACATTAGTTTCAACCAAAATTATAAACTTGACAAAATACTAAACCAACACAAAAACGCCCGGCAAAAGCCGGCAGAGCGACAACGGAGAAATTTGACTGAACACCCAACTCGACTTAACCCCAAATTCGAACCCAAAGATTACTACCCAACCACTCGCGACAGAATCTACACCCACAACTGCACCTAACTAACCCAACAAGGAGAACCACACCTATTAGCTAGCCAGACCTACGAATTTAGACAGAAGTAATGCTAAATCATTGAACGTTTGTCAAATGAAATGTTAATTTCACTTAGGCTTAACAGCTCGAGTATAATTTATATCTTTCCTGTCGGTGCTAACTTCACACCAGCTTCAAAGTTACTGGTAGAGCCCCTCCAGAATGGGGCCCGTGTTAATGTATGGCAATAGCGGTTTGCGGCAAGGGTCTGATCCACACGTGTGCTTTGAGGGTAGGATTTTGACCAGTTTCATAAAAATATTCTCGAGTTTTATGGTGATTTAACTGAACACTTATGTAAATTATTTTAACACGGAAAATACAGATTTCCAATAAATTCTCTACTAGATATCAACCTCAAGTTGGCAAAAAATTCTTTGGTCGAACTCAACCAGAGAACTTGACTCGAGAACTTGAGAAGTTTTCAGCGTGACTTGCAATGAGAGTTGCGGATCTGAAAAGCTTTCAGTTTAGCTACTAGACTCGAGAACTGCTGGAGGGCATTTCTATGAAACTGGCCCTGGAGCTCACCTGATTCCAGAGGAATCGCTCGCCCGTCCAACACCGGCCTTTAGAAGTTTAAGATAAAATTCGCCACGACAGGTTATATCCTCTCCCCAAAATCCGCCTTTAACGCTTGTGCAGTCTACGCCCATTTAACTAGGCGGATTGTTTCGCAGCCGGTGTCGTGAAATATTCGGATCTTTTCAGGATAACCCCCCAAGGCCCAGATTCCGCAAAACTTGACCAAATGAGCTTAAATTTGGTATGGGTATGTTTTCAACCACGCTGAGTTCAAATATCGCAAAATTTTTCGATTTCGCGAAATTCAAGTTTTTTCGATTCGTAAGGAGGGACCAAGGAGAACCGAAAAATTTTTTGCCTTCGATTTTGTTGAAAAGTTGCATTCAGGGGTTTTCGAGGTAGCAGAACACGAATCTGAAATCCGTTTTTCGATTCAGCTTTTCGTTAGCTCAGTATAAGTCTACATCTTAAGCTTAAAACTTTAGCTTATATATACTGAGGCACTGAGCTAACTAAAAGCTGAATCGAAAAACGGATTTCAAATTCGTGTTCTGCGACCTCGAAACCCCTTTTCAGCAAAATCAAAGACAAAAAATTTTTCGGTTCTCCTTGGTCCCCCCTTACGAATCGAAAAAATCGAATTTCGCGAAATCGAAAAATTTTGCAACATTTGAACTCAGCGTGGTCGAAAACATACCCATACCAAATTTCAGCTCATTTGGTCAAGTTTTGTGGAATCTGGGCCTGGAGGGGGTTTTCCTGAAAAGATCCAAATATTCTTCCCCCCAAATATTTTCCCCCCTACAAAGTGAAATATTTTCCCCCCTTCGGAGCAATAAGGTGAAATATTTTCCTCCTAAATATTCCCCCCTGAATATTTTTCCCCCTAATAAGGTTAAATATTTTCCCCCTAAATATTTTCCCCCTGAAATATTTTCCCCCCTCTAACTCTACTTTCTTCTTCTTTCTCATTTACACTGTTCTGTTCAGTACAGTAAGTTATATGAAACCCGTTCAGATTGTGTTGCAGTGCCACTGTAGCTTTATATATATGTTAACCAACACGAATGTAGGATTATTATTAACGTAGAAACATTACACTATTATTTTAACTTATTATTTTTGTAACATCTGCATGTTTACTTCTAACGTAAAAGCATTATACAATAGTTTTAAATTACTATTTTAATTAATGCATTAATCAATTCATGCATTCTATACTGTTACTTGACGGTAAAAAGACTTTGGAACTATAATTTAAAAGTAAAGTCAATGGTTGTCGAATTTCAGAAAAAGCTTTACTAAAACAAACAGTATAATTTATTCTTTGCAAACATCCACTTTTTACAGATATTCACAATAGTACATGCCATTTTTGAAGAAAATATGCGAATTTTGAGTTTTCAGTTTTCTGTTCACCTTAAGGTCGTGGCTTCCTTATGTGTAAATCTGACCCTATATTCAATTCTTTATTTTTTGGTGAGGGCTCATCCACTACTATCTAGGCACACAACGTGGCCCGTGAGTGGTGCTCTCCGCAGACCGCTGTCAAGAGGCGGAGAGACGAAGATCAAAGACAGAAACATGATCCCCAAGCGAGACTACCATACGGTTATTGGCACCGAAGCACCGCAGTCACGCCCAAGGCAGCAGCAGTCGTTAATCCGACTGCTGTTGCCCCCCGCTTGGTACTAGCAACTATGATGGCGGAAAGCTGATAGCTGCTCGGAAAGCAAAAAGGATTAAAAATAGGATGCAGAAACGGAAACGGTAGGGGAGGCCGAGCTCTAAGATAGGAAAGATTGAAAAATGCGGTCTGAGAAGCTATGAAATGCAAGCAAAGTTTTTTCGAAATTTAATATTTGAAAGGATAATTTTCCACTTTTATGATCTGGTGGAAAATGAAGAAATGTTTAAGAAATTTCAAAGTTTTAGGGTTCACACTTACTCAAAAATACCAGACGAAAAACCTTCTAACTAGCGAAGAAGCGTTTCAATTCAAGTTGCAACAGAGACACAGGGGACCTTTTTCACCCCCATGCCCATCACAACTTGAATGTCTTAATTCAATTTTTATATATTATAATTTTGTTGAATCTAATTTATTTTAAAACTTAAAGAAAAAGAACTCGTAAACTTAGCTGACAGATGTTCCATTTGAAAATCCTTTCCATAAATCCATTTTCCATAAGTCATCCACTTCAGAATTTGATGCTGGACACAGGAGGGACCATATACGCCTCCTGTGCCGTTGATCTTCTCTTTTTCTTGTACACTAACATTCACGCAAGTGTTGTGGTTTGAAATCCTGTGCCCTACGACAACCTTGCACGCAAGGCAAAATAGACTTGATGACACCTCAACTCCATGTTCTTTGTTACAGTGTCTTTTTATACCAGCGATTGTCTGCTGAAATCGTGCTGACTGTATTGGAAGGAGCATTGAGAATTTGGGCACTTCATGTTAGAACGTTCTTTTTCGGAAAAATAGATGCCCAGTAAAGGAGGATCATGATCAGGAACGGAGATCCAATATCTTCGTAAACGCCAGGAGCGGTGGATCCTATCTCAATTTCAGCTTATTTTTTTAAGTCATTCAATTCTTTATGAAGGTAGATGAATCGTTCCAAATATGCTATTTTGGTGCTCTTTAACATTCTGGGAACATTTTAGCATTCTTAAAACTCGACCAAATGAGCTAACATTTAGTATAGGTATGTTTTCGACCTCGTTGAGTTCAAATAACGTAAACTTTTTCGATTTCACGTAATTAGATTTTTTGATTCGCAAGGGGGGATCAAGGGGAACCGAAAAACTTGTTCACTTCAGCTTTCCATTAGCTCAATATAAGCTAAAGTTGTAAGCTTAAGATATAAGCTTATCTGAACTTACGGAAAGCTGAATCGAAAAACTGATTTCAGATTCGTGCTCAGCGCCCCAAAAGCCCTGTATGCAACTTCATCAAAATCGAACACAACAAATTTTTCTGTTCCCCTTGGACCCCCCTTGCGAATCAAAAAAATCGAATTTCGTGAAATCGAAAAATTTTACGATATTTGAACTCAACGAGGTCGAAAACATACCAACATACCTATTGATTCTGATTTGTACTGTATACCAAATGTCAGCTCATTTGAAGACTCAACCATACTCATACCATACTCAGCCACATGTTTTAAGAATGTTCCCAGAATGTTAAAGAGCACCAAAATAGCATATTTGGAAAGATTCATCTACTTTCATAAAGAATTGAATATTGGGTCAAATTTACACAAACGGAAACCACCGCCTTAAGGTGAACAGAAAACCGAAAACTCAAAATTCGCATATTTTCTTCAAACATGGCATGTATTATTGTGCATCTGTAAAAAGTAGATGTTTGAAAAAAAAAGAATAAATAATACCGTTTGTTTTAGTAAAGCTTTTTCTGAAATTCGACAACCATTGACTTTACTTTTAAATTATATTTCCAAAGTCTTTTTACCGTCAAGTAACAAAGTACTGAACAGAACAGTGTAAAGTTAGAGGGGGGAAATATTTCAGGGGGGAAAATATTTAGGGGGAAAAATATTTCACCTTATTGCTCCGAAGGGGGGAAAATATTCAGGGGGGAAATATTTCACCTTATAGGGGGAAAATATTTAGGGGGGGGGGAAGAATATTTCACGACACCGGATACGAACCGTTTCAAGATTCCATAAACAGTGAAGGTCCCGCATGACGGGTGTCCACGTGGCATCGAACAATACAGCATGCTTTGGGTTAAAATTTGAAAATTCCCAGACGTATATTTATATGTATATATTTATATATGTACTACTTGGTGACTACGAGCAATTATTGTGACTAGGAGAATTCACAAAAAAGAACACCAAAGAAGCAAAAACCATAAATTTGGAATTCATCAAAAAGTTTGTTCACATTTACTTAAATATTTCCTCAAATATTCTCCTCTGTCTAAAGCCTTAAACCTTCCAGTGTGAACACTTCGGCATAAATAAACTAGTTTAACTTTAAACCTTAAACCTTAAACCATAAACCTTAAACCTTAAACCTTAAACCTTGTGCAGTGTGAACCGGGCTTAATTTTCGGAAAGTTAGTTGATATTGTTGCTTTTCAACTGCAATAGATTCCTTTGTGACCGGGTTTCGTTTGATTTATAAATTATGATTACACAACATAGTACAAAAAAACTATTGTAATGTAACTGCATCTGAGATTAAAAATATATTTTCAACAAATATATATCTTCAACAAACCCTCTAAGCCAGAATGAGGTATCGCGACGAGATAATTATGCAATTTAAATTTAAAACAAGCAAAAATCCTCCAATTGGTTAAACTTTCTCGTAAAAAGTCTTACCATAATTTATATTATAGCTACAACTTGTAACCATTCTAAACAAAGAATTTGTCTCACCACGAGTTTTGATGAGATGTGGCATGATGGGTTTTGTTCAAGATTTAAAAAATTCATATATATGCTAAGTTTAGCTACAGAGCACCAGTTACCCACTATTAGTACAAGCTACAGTAGGTGCACCGTTACCACTTGACGATACATCAAATGGAACACCAACGCAAGTGGGATCAGCTAGAAACTAAGGTAATGGAAAATCAGCCTATTCTGTGAACTATTGTAGCCTGTAAGGAGAGGGAGTGAAAGAGAAAATCCACAATTGATCTGCTCAATCAGTTCGATTTGTAAAATTCGGTACAAATTTGCCGTGTTGTCAGCCTTCAAGTTATAACTCTGGAATAACACTGGGCTAAAAACTAAATAAATAAATAAACAAATGAATATATATATATATATATATATATATATATATATATATATATATATATATATATATATATATATATATATATATATATATATATATAGGTATAATGCTTACCAATGAAAACGTCATCGCAAGTCGGATCAAGCATCCAATAATTCCCCTTCCCAGGATCGTCGTAATGGCGCGGTACCTTCACGAAGCATTTATTCAGGCTGAGATTGTGTCGAATCGAATTTTGCCATCCTTGACGATTCTCCCGGTAGTAAGGGAAATTCTTCATAATATACTCGTAAATACCGCTCAAAGTCAGTCTTTTCTCTGGACTCTGACGAATTGCCATCATAATTAGGGCATTATAGCTGAACGGGGGCTTATCTTGGGATTTGGAATCCGGGGGTTTTTGGACCGGGGATCCGTCGGGATCTGAACCCGGTTTGGGCGTTTTTGGACTGGTGCCAAGTTCAGGTGTTACCGCTGTGGGACTAGCAATAGGACTGCTTTCTGAGGGAGGAATTTCAGTTTCCGTTTCAGCTGGCCTGACAGCAAGCTCTGGCATAATACTGCATATGTTGAACTTTGACCTCTCCATAGCAGGCCCGGCTAAAAGAACGACTGCAATAAAATAGCTGAGAAATAAGCAGGGGGTAATAAAGCTGAAATATTGGTGCAAAACGATGATAGCTATGAGCTTCAAATTAATTTCTATTTCCGAAAAGTCTGACACTAACAAATCTCTAACAGCATGTTGTTGCACATTGACACTTCTTGGACCTATTAATCATCCAAGAGCTAGGAAGAAGAAAGGCGGGCTCTCAGATATTTCAGCCAATCAGAGACGAGTTTCAAAACTGAGTAACCAATCAGGAATTGAGTGACTCTTCTTAGAGCTCACTTCCTTACCATAATAATGAAATAGTTAACATTCACTTTTCCTCAGGTTATTTTATTCTCTCAAAACAAATTAGGCCGAAAAACAGTGTTTGAAAAGCTCCAATAAATATTTTCAGTAAACTATCAGCGGAAAAGATTTTAATCCTTCCCCTCAAAACTAATGCTTAAATTTAAATCATGGTCAAATGTTTTTCAATGGTGACAAACAAGTTATGCATTTGGAGACTTTTAGAAATCATTTGTCCCAGAATTCAAACAGCAATCTAAACTAAACTGGGGTATTTTGTTCGTGAAAATTGTTCCGTTTTTCTCCATTATGAGATGACACTACTTAGAAGATTAGCACTCAAATTGTCCCTGACGAAAATGCAAATCCGCATTATTGGTGGTAAACACGGCGTAAAGCTGGACTAAGCCTCCTTTTCCTACAAAATCTCCCCCACCCTTAATCAAACAACTGTTGCTAAAATTGTTAATGCATGAAATTTACATACGAATGTCTTTTCCATGAGATAATCCTCAGATGTATATACTTCTTTAGTCGCATTGTCTGAGAAGTAAATACCATAATTAGCGCCATCTGTACGGCATTTATGAGAACTCAGAAAAAATCTTTGAAAAGCTGAAAGATTTTGTTGTTGTTTACTGTTTGTTTTCTTGTTTAGCAAAAGCAACACTCCCTGCCGGTGGCTAGGAACGAAATCTTTGAATGTTGATCATGCTTAATTAACATCAGCCATCGCATTATACCGTTTCTTCTGGGTATATATAATGTTCAGTTCAGCAACATCAACTAATAAGGTTTACCTTCAACAAACAGGGAAGGCAACCGAAAAATACCTATTCGCTTATACCTTGTAGAAGCTTGCTTGTTTTCGCTAAAGTTGGTTTACAATCTCATTTTTAACAATAAAACCTAAAAAGAAGATAACTTCTAAACAACCCACCTATCAGTTCTTTCTTGATAAAGCAAACCATGTCAGAATAACCGTTCTAGTCTATGTCGGTTCATTTTTTTCCAAAAAGCTTAAAGCACCTTATGAATTTATTTTTACTATAACAGATTTTCTATGATTGAATAATTTCATAGTCAAACTATATATAATGCCAGGAACTAAATTCACAATTGTAAGTTAACTGTTTGTGTAGCAATAACAGTAATCATTTCGTCAAATCAGAACTGGGATTTGTCTCAAGGTTGAATATGTTCCATCCCCCAAATCGTCAAAGTTTTAGCCGGGGGGCTTCGTTTGACGTCGACTTGGTTGGCTTCGATCTCGACCGACAGATACGTTCCCATTGAACTAAAACAAGTAATTTTTACAACGTTAACAGTTTTTTTTACATTATAGGTGGATGACGGAGGTGTTGAGGGTGCTGCCTTTAAAATTACGGATCCAGCAGAATATTACGACAGGAAAGCGGCAGTTTACGACAAAATCAGCAGCGAAAATCATTACTCAGCTCCTCAAGAGACTGTCAAGCTTTGCAAAAAATATCTCAAACGATCTGATAAGTAGGTACGATTGTAATTCCTTTAGAACAGAGCAGATCTTGGCTGCAACCTTTCTACAATCTTTATGCAGAACTTGAAAACTTTATTTTTCGTTTTTACGACTGAGAAATTCAGATTGTATCACCGGAAAAATCCGTACAAATGTTCGGCAAAGCATTTAGAGGAATGGCTCGAACTTATTACCTATATATTTTGAATTTATTGCCTGCCTGTATAATTAAAAAACAAATTGTTGATTTTCGAAATGAATGAATGAATGTATACCTTAATCTATGTTTTCAGTCTATACATCATGAACTTTTAAGGTGGTGACTCCTTTTGGGCACATATTGTTGATTGACGGTTCAAATCAAGATGAAATCTGATGAAACTTTCCAAAATAAGTTCTTTTAGCATTCTAACACCCTCCGCGCTATCCCGCTTCAAAAATTCGACGTCTTCGTTCAGGGCCGTTTTTGCCGATTTTTGGCAGTTAGGCAGTTGCTGCACAGCCATGATTATACTCATTCGAAAGATCTTTGTTTTTTTTTGTTTTTGTTTTTATTTTGTATTTGGCCTAGCATCGTTGGGTACAAAAGGAGACCCGATAGATGCTGCTCTCCGCCGACTACTGAAAGGCAGTCAAGAAGAAGCGGAGAAGCGAAGGCCAAGGACAGAAAACAAGGCCCCCAAGCCAGACTGACATGCGGTTATTGGCCAGGGTCAGCACTGCTGAAATAGCCTCAGTCACCCCCAAGGTAGCTGTCGTCGCTTATCCGACGACAACTGCCCCCCGCTTATCAACAGTGACTAGGATGGCGGAAACCTAGCTTGGCTTGCTCGCAAAGCCTTGAAAAAAAGGTGGCTGCAGAAAAGGGGCGAGCTCTCAAATAGGAAAGACTGGAAAACTGCATATAGGGACGCATATTTTAAAAGCAATAAAACTTATTGCCAAGAAAAAAAAAGAAATTAAACTTAGCTGAAAAACCACCGATCAATCCAACAGCCGCTATGAGGCTGTTAAACGAGACTTCGCCAGCCGATTTTGGTGCTTCGGTAACTGGTACTGAACCATTTCCTCAGTGAAATTCCGGCTGCCCTGGTCCGGTTGGTTGGACAACGGGTCCGGCTCCAGCCTGGTAGGCCAATAAGTTGCTCGGCTTCTTTACCAAGTTTTACCCAAAAGAATCTGTTTAAATGTGCACCACTTTATCAAAGCACTTGATCAGATCCTCCTTCCAACGTTTCATTCGAAAGATCTTGTTGAGCTCTACATTTTTGCTTTTGGAAGCACCTTTCTAGCTTTTTCCTGTCCTGAGATATTGTAGATTTTCCTATTTTGGCATTGAAAACTTGTCATTTTTGCAGAAATCAAATAATGCGCCATTTCTTGCGCTACGTAAGCCGTAACATTAAACTACCGGTGTCAATTTGAAGATCTCGTCGAGGCCGATTATCCGTGACATTATAATTTCGTAACTGCTATGCCGCAGGCTGCTATCATAGAAAATGTAGTTTTTGCATAAACATGACCGAATGTATTCCAGCGATTGTGGAGCATTTACTATGCAAGCTAGAGGGCTGCCACTTACTGGACGTGTTTTACACAAAAATACCCAGGGACCCTTTTTTAGTTGCCCCGATTGCTGCTTTCTAGCTAAAGTGGTCGCTTGCGAAAGTTGGGAAAAGTAGGCAAAATCCAGGTTGCGCATACATTTTAGCTAATTTCTTTATAACGAAGAAAAAATTTACTTTAATCTGCAAAAAAACTGGAAGATTAAATTACTTCGAAAACGCAGTAAAATAATTTCCGAGAACTAAAGTTAGTTTCATTGTATGCATTCGAAAGAGCAAATGGTAAGCTGCCTTTTGATATAAAAATGGCTTTTTAACTCCAAGTAATGGTTGAGTAATGATGGTTCAAAGTTGATGTCTCTAAAAAGAATCACCACCTTAATAAAATAATACAATTTTGTCAAATTGGTTTGAATTTCTTGATTTGTCCTTCATTTCGGAAAACTTTCTATTTCGAATTTCAGGATTTTGGATTTGGCAGCTGGGACAGGATTAACCGGATTGTATTTGAAGAAGGCAGGATTTCTGGACATTCATGGTCACGACGGATCCAATAAGATGCTGGATGTGGCTCGAAAACAGGGGATCTATCAGTCTTACCTGGCGGAGTTAATCTATCCAGATAAACCGTCCACAATTCCGTCCGACGAATACGATGCGATATGCTGTGTCGGATCCGTGGCTCCTGGTCATCTGGGTCCGGATCTTTTTCCGGAATTTCTGAGGATTACTAAACCTGGCGGAAAAATTATTATTACCATTAGGTATGATAGCTGTTTAATGTTTATGGCAGTCCAATGGAATTATACCTTTATGAAATTCATTACCGAACTCTGTAATTAGTTCTAATCAGTTCTGTAACAGTTCTAATTCAGTAATTTTAGCTGTGACCTGAAACTTTTCTTGGAATACTTCTTATTTCCAAAGCTTATATACTGTGTACAAAAGCGATCAATCTTACTGTTTTAACGAATGGAAATAAACGGGATAACTTTACACCGTAGATGACCTGGTACATATTTATGCTTAAGGCTTGTAAGCATTGTCTGCTGACTTCAGATATCAAATGGTGGTTACCACCACCTATCTACCGCGCTTTTACTAAAAATCGTCACGTGATCTGATCATATAAACTGATTTACGAAAAATCGCTTACCATTATCGTGTAACGATGCTCAGCTAGAATAATAGCACGAAACGGTCCCCCGTCCTGTTTAGGGTGGAACGCAATCAGTCGGCCCTGCATACGTTTTGCGTGTGGATATAATTGCCATAGCAATTACCCGAGGTGTTCTACAAGGTTTAACTCTTAGTTTAACTTTGTTTTTAGTAAGTTTAGTATGTTCGTTTCAGAAAAAGTTTTCTTGATAAGGAAGAATGGGCAAAGCATGGTTCGAAGAACGATTTTATGGCAACCGTAGAAGACATGAAAACGGCCAGACTGTGGAAAGAGCTGGAGGCCTTTGATGTGCCTAATTACTTGGATTCAGCTTTGGGTTATTGCTTAATTTTGGAGAAATGTTGATGTTATCGATTTCTCTTGAGAATGATCACTTTTTTCTGCTACTGAACTGACTCGAGTTACCAGATGTGTGCAGATTATAGATCTTTCTAAAAATTTACGTCGAGTGAACATATCCAGCATTACAAATTCCATAACACCAAAATATTGGGTGGGATAACTGGCCAGGATCATTCAAGTTCGGTCATTACGGGAGTCACTTATCAGAAAACTCCGTCAACTAATAGCAAATAACAAACCATCGCAAAACGCTTGGTTAGAAGATAGTCTCATCGTATTACTACCTCGAGACTCAGGATTCTTTTGGTGTCATTTTTTAAGCAGCTGCTTCATTCATAGCCAGGTCCAGTAGTCATATTCATATCAATACTGTCGATCCACAATTCTTCGCATTTACGTCACGTTACGGTTTACGTTGTGTAAACGGTGACATCGCACTTGCAAAAGCTATACGATTTAGTTGGGATAGGACTACGGATTATCTCAACGGTCGGAATTCTGATTGCTTGAGCTATCTCAATTCCCGTGCCCGTCTGATTCTCAACATTTTAAGTTTCAAAATTGTTTTACTAAAATATTTATATCGTGAAGACAGATTCAAAGCTAATTCTTTTGGCCCAAATTATCAGACCTTAGTTTAGGGCGTTTTGATCGTTGATTGAGGGTTGTTGATTAAAATCTTCGACAAAAACACCGTTAAATTTCTTTAAATAAAAATTTAAAACCCTGCATTCACCCTTCAAGGATACTACGCTAAAATTTGAACTGAAAAATTAATAAGATCAAGAGTACATAAATACATAAGAGTATGACAGCTGGCATACTCTCAGCTTGACACATCCTTTGCACGCTAACGGCTGACCACCCCCCGCAAATTGAACCCCAGTGACACCCCCACAAATTGGTACCCAGTCCAAACGGAGGTACGCCGTCTTGCTCTATGTTTGTGTGCTAAAGATTGAAAACACAAGCACTACGTGCGTGAGTTTTGTCCCTGTTTCGAGCATTAGAACACATGCATAGCGGCCAAATTTTTTTGGTGTGAAGGATCCAATTTGCGGGAGGAAGTCAGCCGTTATCGCGCAGAGGATGTGGCACGCTTATAATACATAGAGTATGATAGCTGTCATACTCTTATCTTATGTATGATGCACTCTTGATAAGATTCACATTTTGCAACCCATAAACTGTCAGTATACAAAGCTTCTACAATATCAAACTTGAGCCATGGTGTATGTTAAATGGAAAAAAGAAGACCCATGCTCCCACTGATGCTACGCCTACATAATGGTAAAATAGACATCAACTCAATTTACTGTTCACTATTGAAGCAAAATACATTAACAGATAAGAAAAAGACAAGACACTTACAATAGACAAAAATTAAAATACAATTAAACATTACTGTCACGAATTTGAAAATCTTTAACAACTGAGGATGTTTCAGCCTTAACGCTTCGACAACGTGCCAAAGCCATAAACAAGTCAGAGAAAACAGAACTCAGAAAAGAATTAAACAGAGAATAGTAAAAGCAAAGGTCATGTCACAGAAAGAACAGGACTAGAAAGCAGCAAAATCTTGACTTGACAACAGAAAAGTAGTCCAACCAGAACAGTAACGAAAATGAGAAACAGGAAAGGATGCTTTCGGACCCTCTTAACAGTCGGAGTTCCTCCTAAGCACCCCACTAAAGGACAATATAATATGGACGAAATGTCGCGGGACAAAATTTAACATATATAGCTTTTGTGGCAAGAAAAGTCCAATCATTTATCATTAGAAATTCCAACAAAATGTTATCCTCCAGAAAAACAAAAAGCCAATATTTCACCGTTGGCGAAATCTGTGAAAAGCCGGCAGAACAGAGGTCGCCTTGCATTATCATGTCTTACGGCTGAAGAAAACAAAATATATGGTTGGTTGGTAAAATACAAAAACAAACAAGTTTTAGCATGTATTACAGCAAGAAGAAAGCAAAAGGGAAATATCAGAAAAACAATTCAAATGCAGTATTACAACAGTGAATCAACACAACGAACAAAAAGAGAGCAAAGCACATAAAAATAAATAACAGTATAAAGTATAACAAAACCTAAGGATCGGTTCACGATGGAATGCTTTGTGCTGTCTTTTGTGCTTTTGCCTCATGTGTTTTGTGCTCAGAAGACAGTGCTTTGTGCTTTGTACTCTGGAGAATAAATACACATAGTTCATGATGACAAAGACAGGTTGATGGTGAGATATGCGTAGTTAGCGATACCAATTACGATTAAACCACAAACACAAGTTATAATACAAGTTAAAAAATGGTTGTGTTTCCCGAAGCACTTACATACATTATGAGCCACAATAAGGTCTCGCGTAAATATTTAAGGTACCTGGATTGATACCTTACGCGATGCGCAATAGCGAAAAGCTCAGGTCACGTGGTCCAGAGAATGTTCCAAAATTAAATAACTAACACTGCGAAAGGCTTTAAGACTAGCGAATTATAATTGGAATTGCTTTGAAATCAAATAACAAAATATTCTTGTGTACATTGATATCCCGATCAAATGTTTAAGTAGCTCTTGACTTAGAACGATATGTAGGAATCTAATATCCATTTTTAAAAAGAGTCAATTGAGATGGCTATAAAAACTATCACCATCGTGAACCGAAAAGCACAACGCACTGTGCTTTCTCGCTATCGTGAACCACCAAAGCACAAAGCTCTCCATCTTGAACCGGTATTAAAACACTCACAATAAAGACACACACTCACAACACAAAATAACTAAACTCTTATACTAAATCAATAACAATAATAAAGCAAAAACAGATTACACATCACAGCACACAGTTCTATACAAACAAATTCGCCTATACAAAATGAACGTAGGTGCAAACTATACAAACAATACTGGAGCAAAGTAATTGTGACTAAAACAACTAATGCCACCTAAACACTGAAAGTTCTATCTCCTAAAAAGAGTTAAAGTTGCACAGGCAAAATATTCGCGCATGCGCAACACAAATCCATCTAGAAAAAAACTAGCCTATACAGAAAAAATCAGGGATGGTATAGTCAGTATTCAGCAAACTACATTAAAGTCAAGTCTAGGATTTGGTGACATCACTTCATCAGGCCAATCGTAGTATTTGGGCTGGAAATCTCGATAGTAGTAGCTGTAGACATGAGAGCGAATGAAGCGCTCCTTATCCACCGGTTCCGGATAATAGGCAGCCATATTGTTCTGGAAAAATAGCAAACAATTAACTCAAACACAAGCAAACAAAATATTATGATCAATGAATAGTAAGGAAATATGCTTGTGTAACGAGCTAATCTCTAGCTAAGCTAAACTTTAGTAGCATATCTCGAAGCTTCTCGAAACTTTAGGCGATTACGTAACACCTATGCAATCACGCAATCACGCAATCATTTTCATATAAGAACATATAACCGCATATAACGTCATATAGCTGCTGCCTATAAAAGCCGCGTTCCGAGACGCTAGTCAGTCAGTTGCAGCTCGTCTTTCGACCAAACCAGTTTGTCTTTACTTTGTTAGGCAGCCAGTTGCTGCAAAGGATTACGGTAGCTTGAGGCTACATAGGCTGCTCTAAGGCAGCAGGACGAAGTAGAAGACAACTCACACTGCAGCTGAAGCCGAAGTTAAGACGCACACTCTTAACACATACACACACACTACGACGACACACACCCTAGCACACCTGCACACCACACCACGCTCACTAACTAAAAGTCCTCTTGTATTCTGAAATTGCAACGAACTTTGTATCGAGTAATTATTGCTTATTAAACGACTGTTGTTAATTCCTAGTTCACTTAACTAGATACCCAGCCAGTGATCGGTTCTGTAGAGTAGCCGGTCACACTTGAATAATTAATGTAGCACCTTTCTTTTTCAAACCAGTTTCACACCCTTTCGTTCACTATAATGCCATAAAGATTACATACTAGCGAAACAACGGCGTCAGAAATGGGCGTTAATATTATGCAATCGCTATCCGTCTTCTTGTCTTCTTTCTTTTTCGCGGAAGCCCACTATTCAGAAATTGGCCGAAGTAGTATTGGTTAATTTGGTCAGACTTTTCACAAACCGAATTATGGCGTCTCAACTATTCTAACCATTCGAACCTTTATCGTAGTGAAACTGAACTATGAAAGGCACAACACCAATTCATGAAATTGGCCGTTGAATACTGTGTGATTGTTGCGTAGCAAATTACATTCCCAGGTTTGTACTGCACTACATCATTGAAGTCTTTTATTAATCTTACCGCGTAGCAGTGTTTTGCAATTGCCACTGCAATCTTCACAGAAATTTCTCTAACTTCTGTCAAAGGAGGATACACACGACCCTCTGCTAGGTGCTCCTCTGTGACTAAACCGGCAAGTGTCTGAAAGGCAAAGCCATGTAAAAATTAAACAAAAAATTAAAAAGACATACAAATGTATGAAGTTTATAAACTTCTTGAACACTAAAGGTTTAAGGATAAACACAATGCATACCAAATTATTTTCCTTTCAGAAAGCACCAACAAATACCTGTGTACGTGTCGTAGATGAATCTACAAAAATAGTTACGTACTTCTGAAGCAATAAGAAAGATATCATCAGTGATATGGCGAGTGCCGCAGAGGATGGCTCCCAGTCCAACTCCAGGGAAAATATAGGCATTATTACCCTGACCCGGAATCAGAGTCTTGCCCTCGTAGTTTACCTTCCCAAACGGACTACCACTGGCGAAAATGGCTTTACCCTGAAAAACAGAGCACAGAGCACAATGCGCAGAGCAGTGCAGCTGGAATCTGACAGAAACAAAATAGTCAAATCGTTTATTACTTAAATGCACCGGCTTACAAATAAAACTAAAAATCCTCCTATGAGAAAATTTTATGTAGCCCCCTAACGAGGAAAAGATTATGTTAACAGAAACCTCCCATACTCTCCACGAAAGTATTACTGCTGACATCTAGATTGAGCGTCATTAATCCCATACAAATAAAAACGAAGTGCGAAGTCAACTTTAACAAGAGAAAGTTTTACATGAAATATTCTCTTTCACAATTGTAAACGTTACCCCTGTAAATTTATAGGCCTGTTCAGCAGTGCACTCAGCCTGACTGGTGGGATTTGAGAGGGCAAAGACGATGGGACGTTCGTTGAAGGAGGCCATCTCTCCCAGGATCGTCTCATTAAAGGCTCCTCCCGCTGCTCCAGCAGCACCTAAATAAATAAACAAACAAACAAACAAGTAAACAAACAAATGATAAATTAAGAAAATTATAAACAAAAAGTTTTCAAGTTTTTCATAGAAAGAAATCCGACGTTTAAAACTTTTAACAAACTGAAACAGTACCTTTGACTTAGGTAGCCAGCAACCGTGTTGTAGCATTATATCAGACAGAACAGTAAAAAGAAACAAACTAGAAATGCCAATGTTTACCAATCAAAATATTTGGTTTAATTTTCTGAATGCATTCCAGCAAATTGTCTGAGGGAGAGGTATCATGAACAAAGACCCGCTTATGATCAGAAAGATCCGTTCGATTCTGAAGTATAAGAAAGAAAAGAGCGAAAAGATGCAGAAATACCGTGCAATTTCAAGAAACGTGAAAAAGTGAAAAACAGTTACAAACCCTACTCCAAAGCCAACATTTACAAGTCATCATAGTTTTGTATAAAATATGAGTGGGTATGGAGTATGGCTTCAGATGAATTACGTCCGTAAGCATCGTCTTTCGTAATGTACTATTTGTGACAATAATGCTAATGGTGAACATAATTTAATCCAATTAATTTAATAAAATCTATTCTTCAATTCTAAATCTTTAATCTATTCGTTGACAATTCAGTGAGAACCCTCAACAGCTGAACAGCAAAGCATGTCTCCCCAGGAATCTCAGGGTAAGCTGTGACATAGGCATTGAACTTCCATTTACAGACGAAATTTCAGATTGTTTTCACTTTCATAATTCCATTCCTACGAACAAAGGCATACTTACTGCCGTAAGTAGACCATCCTTGTCAAACATGTAGATCTGTTTACGGGCCTGCTCTACAGAGATTCCAGAATCTTTGGCAATTGCCATGCAGGTTAGTTGAGCAATTCCAACAGCCGCCTAAATTAACAAACAATACTGAAATTTCAACTAAACTGATAATTCATCGGGTAATAGGCTTTACAGAACCATTCAATGACATATATACTTTTAATGGAGAAATGCCGGTACGAGAAATACTGTCTTTCTGATATGGTACATGGCTATCACCAAGAATACGTACGTATACTAGCGTTTTCCTAGGCAACAATTTCTGCGGGGGCTCCCTGATCCCTCCCAAGCCTGGGGGAGCCATAGATTTCTGGGGAAAATGTTTTTCCAAAAATGCATTAAAATAGCTAGTTTGAGCCGCAGAGCTAAAAAATTATGCAATTTTTTACTTAATTTTAATAGCTTAAAAAGCTTAAAGACCTAAAAATACGGCGTTCTATAAATTCTCAAAATTTAACCTCAAGACCCTATTTTTTCGGAAACTTTTGGGTTCTGGGTGGTGGGGACCCGAATCCTAGAGGGGAGACCCAAGTCAAGGGGAAACCGGTTTATGGGGCACTCGCCCCCGCTCCCTGTCGGAAAGAGCCAGGCACACATGCCCCATTCGCCAGCCAATTTTATTTAGTATTAAAGATTTTCCAAAACATCTCCTAGAATTTGGATGATACAATATTTAAAAATTAGCGACATCGGAGCAAATAATCCCACAGGTGGACACCCCTTCTCCTTAATTACATTGATATTTTTCGACACTCTCTTCAGTTTGCTATCATAACAGCTGAATAACTGTACCTCGCCAGCACCAAGAAAGAAGATCTTATTTTCACCCAGTGATCGTTGAGTGACCCGACAGGCAGCAATAAGACCACCAACTGCCACAGAAGCAGTACCTACATAAAACAAAAACTAAAGTCTGACCAAAAAATGTAGAAAGCGAAATTGTTTTCTTTATATCTCAAAAACGCTTCAAGATAGCTACCACAAAGTATATATTTTCTGAACCGGACTGATGAGATCTTTCTTTTCGTGAAAAAATTTTTTTGAAATTTCCCGTGCGATTTCAAAGGGCGCCGCTTTTATATGTACAGAAGGACTGGTAAATGGTACTGCCGCGATTTTTTCAGAAAAATGTTCCCCTTGTATGAAAGTGCTATTTTAATTTCAACTTTTTTGGCTGAAAATTGCGTGAGTTATTCAATTTTTTAGATTTTCAAAATCCTTTGATCTTTGCCGCTTTTTCGACTTTGACTGGCTATTACTCGCGACTCGCTCAACGGAAAAAGTTTTCGATTAGATTTTCAGGACCGCCTAGGCGTCCGCTTTCACCTGATATGTGAAATTTCAAAATTTGAAAGTCGATTTTTTCGAAAAATACCACTTTTTGACCCAAAATTTCGACATAGCGAGTCTAGCAAAAGTGAGTAAAAATTACATAATCATAAAGTTCAGTCTAAGCTGAATCCAACGATATAAAGTTTTTGTGGCTACGACTTACATTGCATCCGCAATGAATTTTTAAACAATTTCCCTTTTTCAGCTGGTTTTTGCTAGTTTACACTGGTTCAGGCAAATCAAGGTCACTTTTGCTAGATTCGCTATGTCGAAATTTTGGGTCAAAAAGTAGTTTTTTAAAAAATCGACTTTCAAATTTTGAAATTTCACATATATATATCAGGTGAAAGCGGACGCCTAGATGGACCTAAAAATCTAATCGAAAACTTTTTCCGTTGAGCGAGTCGCGAGTAATAGCCATTCAAAGTCGAAAAAGCGGCAAAGATCAAAGGATTTTGAAAATCTAAAAAATCGAATAACTCACGCAATTTTCAGCCAAAAAAGTTGAAATTTGGTGTGTAGCACTTTCATACAAGGGGAACACTTTTCTGAAAAAATCGCGGCAGTACCATGTACCAATCCTTCTGTACATATAAAAGCGGCGCCCTTTGAAATCGCACGGGAAATTTCAAAAAAATTTTTCACGAAAAGAAAGATCTCACCAGTCTGGTTCAGAAAATATATCAGGGTTTTTTTGGTCGCGGACAAGTGTGCATTTTTTGTGCATTTTTAAAAAATAGTGTGCATTTTGGAAAAAATGTGTGCATTTTTAAAAAAAATGCTTATTTTCAACTATAACGTATATTTTTGGCCGTAAATTTGTATTCTACCTATTTTTGGCTTTAACTGGAATCCCACGCTCTATATATATAGTTGATGTTTTAATCATGATTTTAGATCTTAACTGGTTAGCACACGTGTATACTGATATTTACGCAAATGCATAACTTTCAAATTAACGTATATATAGGTGTCGGGTTTTGACATCTGCAGTGCAGTGAACCTATTAACTATATATTCTGGCTTATTTTTAGGCAAAAATTTATGGGGGGGGCTTCATGGGGGGCCCCCCCATCGATTGGGGGGGGGCTGACCCAAAATGGGGGGGCATATTTTGGACTAAATTTGCGTATTTTTGCGGGTTTTTCGTGTAAAAATGTGTAAAAATCGCTAAAAATGAATAATTTTAAGTGGTTTTTAGGCTAAAATAGTGAAAATTTGTTAAAAATCGGCGAAGCGGAAAAATTTTTGAAAATTTAGGGTAAAACGGTAAAATTTGGGGGGGGGGGGGCCAGCCAGACATACAAGCTAAAAATTGTGAAGAACATAAAATCAAGATAGGGTTGTCAATTTACTGCCAAATTATACGTATACACTTATATAATTATGTATATATAATTCAAGAATTTCAAAGTAACGATAAAATTCCGAGCTGAAATTGCGGATTGATGTAATTCAGCCCCGCTAATATCCATATAAAGAAGAAATTTGATTGAAACTCGATGCCGGGGTCTGGGGGGCGGAGT
This sequence comes from Trissonchulus latispiculum, assembly GCA_030248195.1. NCBI lineage: Eukaryota > Metazoa > Nematoda > Enoplea > Enoplida > Ironidae > Trissonchulus > Trissonchulus latispiculum. Next base: position 87,218 of record JASAND010003605.1, read on the forward strand.
CCCCCAGAAGCTAAGAATTTTTTGGAATTTTGGACACGAAAGAAATTTTTATGAACAATTTCTTACCGTTTTAACTGATTAATAAACGGAGAGAGCTAGCATTGTACCCGACAAAACCGTTGTAGAGGAAGAAAATGCAAAGAAATAGTTTAAGAGAAATTGGCTTCAGCCGTTTATTTTTGACGATGAAGGAACGCACAGTATATATAATATGTACGTATGAATACTTACAACCTAAAGCAAAAATATTTCAATAATTAATTAGTGGCTTTAGTGAAGAAGAATAAAACGAAGTAAGGCTGTTGCGGCCATGCCATGACCGAAAAATAGGAAGGGAAGCGGGGGTCTGGGGGCGGCAGCCCCCAGCTAAAAGTTAGAACTTTTTTAATATTTTAAGCACTTTGGAAATATTTTAGAGCATTTTGTGGTTAGCGGAAGCAAAATTTGACTGTGCATTTATGTGTGCATTTTTAAATTTGAGTGTGCATTTTGGAAAAAAGTGTGCATATGCACAATAATATGCAAAAAAAACCCCTGAAATATATACTTTATGGTAGCTATCTTGAAGCGTTTTTGAGATATAAAGAAAACAATTTCGCTTTCTATATTTTTTGGTCAGACTTTAGCAAACAATAGCCTAAAAGGCATGTGTGGGGATAATAGTATTAAAGTAGAAATTATAGAAATCTTTTCATACAGTAGCCAGAACAATATTAAAAGTGGGCTTAAAAAGCGGTAAGAAGAAGAAGAAGAAAGTTTACTCCCAAGAAGAGACGACGGCACCGTAACAATAACAAGTATATACAATCAGGAAATTAACATAACAAAATTCAGATTGAAAAAGTTGTAAGTCAAGCTTGTGCTCAAAGGAAAGGAATTAACTGACTCGAGAACGAAAAGGTGTGTGCAGAACTAATAATTAAAAACAGTTAATCAGATAGGGACATAATTTGCTTACTAAACTCGCCTTATCATTACTTTAAAGTGGTACATGATGAAGCAACTTAGGCAACAAAACCACAAACTACAACATACTACCATACATGTGCTTGGATGGGGGTTTCACCCCCACCTGAACCCCCCCAGCAGGGTCCCTCACCCCCCGAATCCGGATTTTTCCAGTTTTTTGGGCAAAAAACCGGAAAAACCCGGTTTTCCGGCGGCCTTAGGCCGACGGCTCACCCCCCCCAGAACTTCCACTCCTGCACATGTCTGCATACTACTGTATAGGCCAGAAAATTATCTGAAAAATAAAGGTTACTTATATCAAGAGTACATAATAGAATAAGAGTATGAAACTCTTACGCTACTATGTACTAAGCATGCTTGGCATGCTCGGGTCGCTAACTCGGGACCCCCCCCCGAAAGTCTCGGGGGGGGGGGTCCCACCCTACACTAATTACATGCTTTCATATAAGTGTGTGTCTGCTCGCTGATTCGCTAATTAGCTTAGGCTTACGATAGGCATTTTATTAGTAATTTTTAATTAATTAATTATAACTTTAATTAGGTTAATGTAATTAAAAAACTAATTCGACAACTTTGTAGCATTTTTTCTGCTCTTTCCAACGATATAAAAATTGTTGCAGACTATATTCCTACGAATTTTTGTTTTGTGCAACAATTTTTATATCGTTGGAAAGAGCAGAAAAAATGCTACAAAGTTGTCGAATTAGTTTTTTAATTACATTAACCTAATTAAAGTTATAATTAATTAATTAAAAATTACTAATAAAATGCCTATCGTAAGCCTAAGCTAATTAGCGAATCAGCGAGCAGACACACACTTATATGAAAGCATGTAATTAGTGTAGGGTGGGACCCCCCCCGAGACTTTCGGGGGGGGTCCCGAGTTAGCGACCCGAGCATGTCAAGCATGTTTAGTACATAGTAGCGTAAGAGTTTCATACTCTTATTCTATTATGTACTCTTGCTTATATACATGATAAAACATATTATGCTCGACATTAAAACATATTTTACCTTGAATATCATCATTAAAGGTACAGTAACGATCACGATATTTTGCCAACAGGGCAAATGCGTTCTCATTGGCAAAATCTTCAAACTGAATCAAAGTGTCTTGGCCGTATCTGAAATAGAAAAGCTGCAATCGTGAAAATGAAAAACCAGTGTATTTTTGATAGTGGGAGGGGGAAAATAACCTCCCCCCGGGTTTTCACTTCCTCCCCGAGATATTTGGGTGCCCAAATGTTTGCCAAAATTAGCATTTTCAAAAACTTTCCGGCCTCGCCGGAGATTTTTACCTCAAAAGAGAAGTCCCCGTACCCTGCGTAAGTGACAGAACAAGCAAACAAAGCATGACAACAATTCCCGCCCTTTGCCCTTTCTATAATCTGTCCATAAGCTTCTATTAGGTATTTCTCAAGAAACATTATAAAGGTAACATTTACACATAAGCTGCGCCATTGCGGTCACCTTTTCACAATTGCAGTGATAACATTGTCCAAAAATTCTACATATCTGTCTCCAGTGACTCGTCTATGGCGACAGCCAATGTAGAATGGATCTTCCAACAGATTCTAAAAACACAAATAGACAAATAATTTGTAACATTTTTAATTTGGCTTAAAGTATTAGTAAAACAATGGATTCTCCACAACCCTACATAGAAGACAACAGTAGTTAGTTCAGTATAAAAGCAGCTAAACTAGATTTTAGTGTCACAAAATGTGTACAAATCCAGGGGCAGACCCCCCCGTCGCGATTAGAAGATAAAAAAAGTAAAGTGACCCCTGGAGAGAACTCCAACCTACAGAAGGTTATAGGGTGCCGGTGCCTTACAGAAGGTTATAGGGTGCCGGTGCTTATCTCCGGATTCACAGCCCGAAGCCAGGAGCGACAACTCTAATGTTGACTACATCTGTGGAAGGGGGGCCAGCCCTTCATCAGGCATTACGCCAGAACACAGACTCCTATTACCTTCCCACCGCAGTGGTACCCATTTACCGACCAGTTAAGGATAGACAGCTGGGTTGGCTGGAGCCCACGGCGAACCGATACGTGCTTAGCCCCTTGCTCAAGGGGATTTGTGAAAGCCTTGTGGCAGCGGGTGTTCGAACCTAGGACCGTAAGATCTTTAATACCTTACCACTCGGCCATCGCGGCACATTCGATTAGAAGGTAGGAAAAATTAAGAAGAAAAACAGGGAAAAAGGTAAAAAAATCAAAAAATTTCGCGTTCGGCGTGAATTTCCTACTTTCTAACGGCATATTTATTGCATTTATGAAGAAAAAACTTGAAATGCATCCGATTTTTCGGAAACAAATTACTACTTGTTTTGACTAGAAATGTGTTGTATTTTAAAAAATTTTCTGAGTTCTTCAAAATTAAAAGAATTAAACATCCGAAGTAGTATAGGGCGGGCTTTTCGAGCAGCAATCCCAATCCCAAATTTTCACTCCCACTCCCTCCCACCCCTTGAACATAGGTTTGCACTGTATGACGTCACGCCTTCTTTTCCTTGTGTTCTTCACCCTTATCCCTTCCTCACCACCCCTCTGAGTTCTTCCCCCGGGGCTTGGGACCCGGCGTCGGCCCATTAGTGGTTTTTTATTTTTTTATATTTTTAATTTTTTTATTTATCTAATTTTTTGTGATTTTTCAAAGCATTTATACAGCATATCTATATACAGTATATACATTTAGCCCTTAAGAGGGCTGTTGGGATAAAACAAGTAAAACAATCATATATCCAAAGGAACTGTTGTCACCCCATCTGCTAGCACTTTTCTTTTGGGATAGAGGTAGGGAAGGGCATCTTTAGTTTGAAAGTACTGTGTCATTTGATTTTCTATGTTTCTAAATCCACGATTTTCTCCAGATTTTGTATTACCAGTTTCTAAAACTTCTTTAAAATCTTCTGGGTCATATTTATTGAGGGCCTTGCTCACTCCTTTATGGGAGACTTTATTTGTCTTTCCCCATGCCAGATAGGTCTTACTACAAAGGGCTATAATCCCATCTCCGGTCCATTCCTCTTTAAACAGACCAGGTACTCTTTTCTGGCTAGGGTCTTGAACAAAAAAATCTTTAAGGGCCTTTTGCCACCTACTTTCATTTATTACTGGGACACAAACACTTAAGTTTTTGGAAGAGCAGGCGAAATAGAGGGAATCGGTGTCCATTTGACAAAGTTGGAAAGTTTCTGGCCACAAATTTGGTTTCAGGCAGTCATAGTAGAATTGTAGCATCCTAAGTTTGGCGTACTGATAGACAAAGAACCCCACCAATTCTGGTAGTCGGTAAACAATTTTGGGTTTAGCAGATTGAACTTCATAGATCCCATTTCCCAAATCATCCAATCTCCTAAATCTCCACCCATTCACCTCCCTACTTGCCCCTGACCTTTGGCAATATTTTACATCCTGGTGTTTTTCTAAGTTTGTAATTGTCCGACCATAGTAAGAATTTCCCAAAAGTTTAAACATTTCCCCCTTAAGTGCTAGATCGGGATCCGAGTCTGCTGCCGAACGATGGTAGGTTACCTCATCTCCCAGTTCTTTGAAACAGGCCTTCGGTTTGAACTCAATTGCCTGATATATCTTAGTAATTTTCAGTCCATGTTTTAGGTACCATTTAATTAGGGGAGTAGCCAGTAAGATTTTCTTTCCAAAGTAGCTTCCAATTAGACCCCTTCTAGGTTGTGCCATTAACTCATTCAAATCACAAAATGTTTTCATGTGATCCCCGATGTCTTCCTTAGTAATTTCTACATTTTTGAAAATGGGGGTCATCTCTGCAAAATATTCCTTTTTATCCTCAGGAACCTCAATATCCATCTCAACTAATCCGAAAAACCTATTAGCTTGAATTTGGGTAACTAGTTGGGCGAAAGTAAGGACCGATCGTTTCTTAGGGAGATTAAAGTGTTCTTCCATGAACTCTTGCATATCCGGAGAGTCTTTTAAGTCCTTTTCAAATTCGCATTCCCATTTTTCAATAAGATTGAAACCCCCATCCTTTATTGCCTGAGAGACTCTTTCAGTTCTTTCCCTTCGTTTAGTTCGATCTTCCGGATCCTGATTTCTATCCAACTCGCACCCGTGTCCGTGGAAATAACACCCATGAAATTGTAGGACTAAGTTCTTTTCAGCGACAAACCCATCAACTTTAGATTTTCCTATCCTTTTTTGGCCGCCATTGTAAGCGTGCTCAACTCGAACTCCCATTGCCTTTGCCATATACTCCAGCCACATAGCTTCCTTGCGCCCTTTTTGTAGCCACCGTTTGAATTTTCCATCTTCAGTGGGTTTCCATTCGGCATACAGACCCGTGGGCATATCCTGCATTGTGCACCAGAGATATAGGGCATTGGCGTCGAACCCAAAGATTTGTGCAACTTTAAATCCGTTTGTAATTTCCGTAACCCCGGCTTCATGATATCTGTGAAACACCAAGCTAGGACCCCCGACTATATTATCCTTAATAAGTTTGTGCCAATTTTGAGTGAATCTATTGAAAAGGGGAAGGATCGTATGTTTTGGAATTTTGTTCATCATATGCTTGTAAGCCAGGCCAGGTAGGGAAATTGCCCCACTTTTAAACATGTCAATCCCCATAGTTTTCCAAAATTCAACAATTTTTTCGGTAGCTTGAAGGAAGGGCCCTACATCCAAATTATTGTACCAAATTAAGAGCTCCCTTACTGTTTTAAATTTATTTTTCCTCCAGGCTGCAACTACGGCTATGAAGTCCTCGTCTGAAATTTCCTGTTGTTTAAGAGTTGAATAGTATAGATCACGGTGGGGGAATCCTTGGTCTAAAAATTCAAGGGAAGTGAAGGCTTCATAAGGGAAGGCGCCTTTTTGTTCCTCAATTTTGAATCCCTTTAGCCATTTTTTGTAGGAGGTCCCTGCGGCAAGGTAGTTTGTAATATCAAGAAAGTACAATTTGGGGGTAGAAAAGGGCCATGTAGTTATTATTCTTTTTGACTACATAATTGATGTCTTGGCCATTTAGGAGTAAGTTGGTAATCAGACAACATTTTATTAGATTCATATCAAATTTACCAGAGTTGAATCCTAGAGTTGGAACAGCTTTAAGCCATTCCTCAAATTCGGCTAAAAGTTTCTCGTGTTCTGCTAGACCGGAAAGAGTTGGCTCATAGATTTCCCTAAGAACTTCATATGCTTTGTCGGCAATTTCTTCCATGTAGTCCTTCATTCGGACCACTAGATCATAAGGATCCCCGGTAGTTATAAGACATTTGGGAGCTTCATAACCAGGGATATTTGAGGCAACAGATACTGATCCAGGTATTAGTTCTTTTTCGTAAATCAATTTTGGCCCGCTTTTCCTTGTTGTTGGTTTGAACATGCACTCAAAGTCATAGGATATTCTGAAGGGATAGTACCATTCTGGCACCGGGATTCCTAGTTCACTAATTTTCTGCAAGATCGTTTTTGTCGGCCCAACTCCTCCACCAGGGAATATATGCTTGATGCCTACCTCACAACTTTTGGAGTGTCGGATAAAGTGGTCATGTTTATGAAACAGCTTCTCACAGTTGGAGCACTTATAGGTAAGGGTGAATTTATTGAGATTTTTAATAAAAGAGAAATGGTTTTCATAAATATTTAGGCACATTTTCCTGGAATGCTTTCCCAGTGGCCTTCGAATAAGTGTAGCTGCAATGTCTGTAATTTCCTGATCCCTTTCATGATTCCTAATTAGGAGTTCATTCAGGTCATCCGGTTCCTCATCCGCTTCCTCACCTGCAGGACCTAATTCGTAAACCGTAATTGCAATATCAAACTTTTCCTCCAACTCGTCTAAGTCCTCAAGGCAAACCCCATTAAACTCTTCCCCGGGCTGTGTCCATTGATCAATTAATTCATTTGTTTTTTCCTCTAAACCATAAATTTTTGATCCCATTGCTAGAGCTA
>JASAND010003607.1:0-81246 GCA_030248195.1 Trissonchulus latispiculum
TAAATTTAAGCAATTTACTATTATACTAGATAAACAAATACACTAAGTATGTACACATTTTTGGATTTGTAAATACAATTCCTGAAATTGTAATTACAATTGCTACAATTGTAAAATTGTAATTACAATTCTGAAAATTGTATTTACAATTGTTACAATTGTAGTCCTGGCTCTCACAATTGTACCTACAAGCCTGTAGAATTGTGATTGTAGGCAGGACTACAATTGTAGAATTGTAGAAAATCTACGATTGTTATATGAAACTGGAAATTTGTAAAATTGTAGAAACGTTGCTACAATTGTAGGAACCTACAGGCCTGTAATTGTAGTTTTATGAAATAGGCCCCAGATAATGGCACCGAGTACAAGTCTACAAATTTTGACTCTTTCTGTAAAGAAAAAGGAATCCAACACGAGCTGACGGTTCCCCACACGCCACAACAGAATGGGACCGCCGAGAGATTGAACCGGACGGTTGTGGAAACCGCCCGATGCATGATCACCCATGCCGGAGTGCCGACGAATTTTTGGGCTGAAGCTGTAAGTACTGCAGCTTATTTGAAGAATCGGAATACGACGTGAAGAAAAGAAAGGTCTTTGTATGCCGAATGTGAAATTGTATGTGAAATTCAACGAAGAAGAATTTTCCGACGTTCATCCAGCGAAAAGAATTGACAGAAACGACTTTGCAGTTTATGACGATGATGATGGTTCAGAAACTACGGAGCAAGAACATAGAAACCCACTACGTCCAGATGGTAAACGTGAGCTAGAAGATGAACCAGGAAATTGTCCGGAACCAGAAAATTACCAAGAACAGTCTCCGGTTCAACGAGAAACAGAAGATGAACGAGCACAACGTCGTTCGCAAAGGAATCGACGGCCACCACTGCAGTTCGACGAGTTTGGAGATTATCTCAAGCAAGCCGCAGCCAGAAAGACAGTTCACTAATGCCTGCAACGCAGTGGAAGAACCTGCCACGATAGCTGAAGCCATAAAGAGTGAACGCGCAAAACAGTGGCGGGCTGCAGCTATGAGAGAAATCTTCTACGATCAGCAGAACAAAGTCCTGCAGTCAAGCCAAAGACGGTATCGACAAAAACTTCTGGAGAAGTTCAACAACCAAAACTGTAACCCAGTATCTGTGCCTATTGATCCTGGTACTAAACTTGGGAAACTGTCTCTTTCAGACAAAGCTAAAGCTAAAGCTTCTCTATGCCGTTCTGTCTTTGGCTTGACTGCAGGACTTTGTTCTGCTGATCGTAGAAGATTTCTCTCATAGCTGCAGCCCGCCACTGTTTTGCGCGTTCACTCTTTATGGCTTCAGCTATCGTGGCAGGTTCTTCCACTGCGTTGCAGGCATTAGTGAACTGTCTTTCTGGCTGCGGCTTGCTTGAGATAATCTCCAAACTCGTCGAACTGCAGTGGTGGCCGTCGATTCCTTTGCGAACGACGTTGTGCTCGTTCATCTTCTGTTTCTCGTTGAACCGGAGACTGTTCTTGGTAATTTTCTGGTTCCGGACAATTTCCTGGTTCATCTTCTAGCTCACGTTTACCATCTGGACGTAGTGGGTTTCTATGTTCTTGCTCCGTAGTTTCTGAACCATCATCATCGTCATAAACTGCAAAGTCGTTTCTGTCAATTCTTTTCGCTGGATGAACGTCGGAAAATTCTTCTTCGTTGAATTTCACATACAATTTCACATTCGGCATACAAAGACCTTTCTTTTCTTCACGTCGTATTCCGATTCTTCAAATAAGCTGCAGTACTTACAGCTTCAGCCCAAAAATTCGTCGGCACTCCGGCATGGGTGATCATGCATCGGGCGGTTTCCACAACCGTCCGGTTCAATCTCTCGGCGGTCCCATTCTGTTGTGGCGTGTGGGGAACCGTCAGCTCGTGTTGGATTCCTTTTTCTTTACAGAAAGAGTCAAAATTTGTAGACTTGTACTCGGTGCCATTATCTGGGGCCTATTTCATAAAACTACAATTACAGGCTGTGAAATATCACTAAAATTAACATGCAACCGGTCAATCTAAAATGTACTCATGTGTAGATTCATCAGTTTCTATAGCTAACCTGATTTGTAAAATTAATCTAATTCAGTGTTGCCTTATTCTGTTGTACCGTCCGGTTGGGTGTCTTTGTTTACGGCCAATAAACCATTGTAATCCCTACACTGTGTTCCAGTTGGTTACGCGATCTGGATATTTAATGGAGTTTGGTATGCGGTACGTTTAGTGACTTTAGTTAGGTAAGGTACACGACTATCCTGCAGATATTAGGCCACGGCTTCGCAACATCACCTGCAATCGCCCCGCCATTACAATTCAGGTCTAGTCCAGGCAGTAGGCCTGAATTTAACAAATGGCGACCGTGACAGATGACTCTGTCTGGCGTCATTCAAAATTTTGAAAATTTTGAATTTTCATTTTTGACGATTTTCTGATTTTTCCGATTTTTGCGATTTTCTTGATTTCGACTAGTTATTTTGTTTAATTTAAGTTAGTTTCGAAGAATTTTCATCATTTCGACGTAGTTTTGTCTATTTGAGTCGATTCTAAGCCGCGAACAACAACCATTTTGTGACGAAAATTTTGAATTTTCGAAGTTTTGAATTTCAACGAAATAACGTGTAATTTTTGTTGAAAAGTATTATTTAGCATTGAATTTGATTAAATTTAGTTGATTTCGTTGTTTTTCGTTGATTTTGAAAACTTTGGAAAATAATTGTGATAAGCCAAGCAATTATGAATCAAATTTCAGTCATTTCAAATTTTGTGCCGGTCAGCATGGTCGGGGGAAATCTCCCCCAACCACAGGTGTAGGTGTAACCCCCCCTTGGGTTTAAAGAAGCCGTCCCCCCCCCCTGGGAAAAGGGTTGGGGAGCGAAGGGTACCTTTAGGGCAGCCTTGTGAGCGTACCCCCCCCCTCAAATTTTTCACCCCCCCCTCCCCCCCGGGAATTTTCCACGAAGAAATCATCATTTGGGGAGTAACTAAGTTGAGGGTGGGCGCTCTCCTTTAGGGGAACGGTTACCAGCCAAAATTTCGGTTAGGTAATTTAATAATTTAATATAATTATCTAGATTAGCAAGGTTTTTCTGGCTAACTCCCAGAATTTCCTTTTAAAAGGATTTTCATTATTATAAATTAGGGTTTAATTTTTCAATTTTATTTTATTTTCAGGGTTCTTGTGGTAGTATAGTGCCCCGAGCACTTCAATAATACATCAAGCAGCGTCCCCCCTTGCTCGCAAAATTATTTTTAGTTAGGTTTGACGATTTTGGCGGAAAATCAAGTCATTTCTAAAGGACCCCATTTCGAAAATTTTTTTTGAGCCAAAAACTTAGAAAATTTTTTGGACCCTCCCTAAGGTTACTCATACTGTTCAGAAATGGATTCCCCATCATTTTCTGAACCCCCCCAGTAGGTATTTTTAATTTTTCAATCGCCAAAAATTTTTCTAGGACCCCCATTTTGGTGATTTTTGACGATTTTTGGCAATTTTTCAAATTAGGTGGAAAAATAAAAATTTCACCTAAAATAATCGGGCTTTAGCATTTTTAGGCCAGAAAATATACGTAGATTCTCGGAAAAATAGTGTCCCCCCTCCCAGAAGTCGGAATTTTGTAAAAATTACGATTTTTGATACATACCTCTAGTGTCCATTTTTGACCCAAAATCCCCCCATTTTTCCAATTTTTGAGGGATCAACGGAATTTCTAGCCCAATCACGGTTTATTCCACGTTTGGTGAGCCATAACGGACCAGTACAGCGAGGTTTTGGCGGAAAATAACCGTTTTTCTAAAAAACCCCTCTGACAAATTTTATTTTTGGGTTTTGGACATAGCGTATTTTTGAATACCCCCCAAGGTAAGCCTATTTTTCACTTAGGACTATTTTCAACAGCATCAGTACGTGTGGTACGTCCTACTAATCAGTGATTTTGCGGAGTTTTCCCAAAATTTTGGTTTTGATCGGTCATTTTTCGATTTTTCGGGTTTTTTGTCGCGGTGCCCCCCTAACGATTTTTGCAATTCGGGTTTTTCTTTCGGATTTGAACAATTCTACGGTTAAAAGCACGGCCGTAGATCACTAATACAGTTGATTTAGCTGACATTTTCATAGGTTTGTGGATTTTTGCCCCTAACTCGTGTTTTTCTAGTATTTGACCGTGTGCCCCTTTTTAGTGTGTTTTTCTTTTCCGGAATTGGTTCTTTTTGGCTTCTGGCTTATCTACGACTAAAAGCACGGTCGTAGATCAATTTAGTGCGTAAACCGTCACGATTTGGTGTAGTTTTTCCTAGGTTTGGTCGAATTTTTCATTTTTCTGTACGTACGTATTGTGTTTTTCTGTTAATTTTTGACAATTTTGGTCTAATTAGCCCTTATTTTTGCTCGCAATCATTCTACTACCTAAACCAAAGGTGTAGAATTTATATACGTATAATTTGTGACGATTTGGGAATATTTTCTTTATATTTGACTTGGTTTTTCCCAATTTTTGCGCATCATTTCGGAAGAAAATCCGCGCACACCGGCAATTATAAGGCGGCATAGAGAAGGTTTTCAACTGATTTTTGATCAATTAGAGGAATTAGGTGACCAGATTCGAAACATTCCGGTCGTAACTAGAGCTCAAGCCTTACGTCACGCGCGAAATATGGCCGATATTAAAACTTACATTGCGCTTTTTAAGAGCCTAAGTCCCTACAATGGACGGGAGACTGCACTAACGCCAGAGCAATGGATCACTAGTTTTGAGGCAATTATTCAGGCTCACGGCATTGCAGAGGAAAAGAAACGGTCCCTGCTTTTAGCAAAAATTGGTGAAACCGTCCTCCACCGTCTTTCTTCTTTGGGTTTGCCTGATACGTACGAAGAGTTGGTGAAGCTTTTGAAACTTTTGTATGAGCCAGTCACTAGAACTGCGGCTGAACATTCTCGGAATTTCTATGTACGTATACAAAAGGAAGATGAAAAAGTGCAAGATTTTGCGGCGGATTTGGAAATTCTTGCCCGGAAGGCATTCCCAAATGAGACAGAAAACGGTCGAGCGGTGAATATTTTTGAACAGTTGAGGAAAGGCCTTAAATCAGAACTTAAAACACTGGGTGTGTCATTGTTAGCTGATCTGGAATGCTGGGGTCAGAATATGGAGAAATTGCGCAAAATAGTGGTTCAGCTTTCGCGGTTGGAGGAGGAACAGCTACCAGAAACGTCGACCTCCCCTTCCACTTCTAAGAAGGAAACAAAAACGAAAGCTAAGGTGTGCAGTGCCTCTTCCAGTGTTGATACTGAACGGGATGATGCTCTTTCAAAGCTGCAAGAACAACTTTTTGATTTGAAACTCAAAAACGCGCAATTGGAACTTAATTTGGAAGAAGCTAAGTCGGCGAAAACGGAGTCTCAAATCAAGGAGGTTAACAGCGTGTCCACTCCGACGGTAGCAGCGGCGCAAACTCCTCAAGCAGCGCCAGCGCAAAATGTCCCAACACAGCAGCAGGCATCTGGTCAGCAAGCGCAGCAAACCCCACGTGATTATAGCAATGTGACATGCTATAGGTGTGGAAATCTAGGTCATATTTCTGCGAATTGTGCTATGCGGCGTGGTAATTCTAACTTTCAGCGTGGCCGCGGGCGTGGAGGTAATAATAGAGGTAACTTTCGAGGCAATTATAACAATCAGGGTTGGAATCAGAATTCGCGAGGCAATAACAGCAATAATAATAACTGGAATCGAAATAATAATAACTTTCGAGGCAACCGGCGCGGTAGAGGAAGCTCACAGCAGCAACCGCAGAATGCTCGTGCGAATATCCTTATGGATTCTAGTGGGCAAGCATTTCAAATTATGTCCTATGAGCAGTACCAACAGGCGCAACCTAATGTTTCATATATTGTACCAATCAATGGGAACGGTCAGAATTTTCAGATTGCGGGCGGCGCGACCTCCAGGGCTCCCAACCCGCAGTAAATCCGTCCACATCTGGAGAAAATTCTACCCCCACTTGTATTTCTAATTCTGATCCAAAAGTGTCAGCATTGCTTTCTAATTCTCACAACATCATGGAAAGTTTGACGAAACTCTACCCGGCTCAGACTATCTCGTCTGCTCAGATTTGTTCAGTTTTTTCTTCATATGCCAGTGTAGTAAAGTCAAATCTTCCACAGAATTATGCTTTTGGAAATACAAATTTATCTCCTCCCCCTTCTTTTCAGAATAGCCCTAGTACGTATGTACGTACATCTCCTCCCTCTAATGTTTCATGCATTCCGAATGGTTTTTCTGGAAATTCTGTACCAATTCAGCAAAAGGTGCAACCAATTGACTTTTTTCTGCAAGATGAGCAACGTTGGGTCAAGTTGGTACCAATTGATAGCAGCAAAGTGGATTTGCGCAATGTGCGAAGAATTCCATCAATCACGCAAGCGCGTAATTTTCCAAGGGCTCCAATGCAAGCAAAATTTCCACCTGTTTCTGGAAATAATGGCAGAATTTTTCAGAATTCCAGCTTTCGAACTCAAAATTTTCGTTATCCTCAGAATCGCTTTTTACCACCGCGATTTTCTTTGCCAAATTTCCGGTACAATATGCACCCCCCCACCAAAATTTCAGCAGCCTAGGTATTTTAATGCGCCGATAACTTTCTATCATGGGCAGCCAATGCGAAGTGCTATGCCAAATCGATCTCGTAGTGGTGAAGGTAGCTCGTTTTCCTATGGGAATCGTGTTATTTTCTCCTCTACGTATGGAAATCCCCTGATGCAAGGGAGTAGCATGTTCGGTTCAAATAATCAATCGAGGCTTCCGGATACGACCCTTCAGGATCATAGCCAGGAACGTCTCAAACATGCTAGTGAACCACCTCAAGGATCATGGTCTAAAAATAAAAAATATTAAAAAAAAAGTAACCAGAATATGGAACGTCTCAAGCATGGAGGTGAACCAACTAAGTGTGCCTCTGTAAACTCTAACAGGCGATACGCGCCTATGCAACATCGTGTCTTTTATTCATCGTCCTATAGAAACGAAAGGAAGAAGTTAAAAGATCGCAGACAAGGACTATCAAGCCTAGATACCATAGATGATGTACACGCGATGACTATTTCAAAGGAACCAGTAACGAATACTACTGAAGATACGGAAGAAGTAAGTGGGACCAACCAAGATGAGTTATCAATTTGTGGATCGGTAAGTTCAGAGCAACAGACGTCATACTCAGGTAAAAGGATAAAGGTAGCAGATCCAGATTTTCCTGACACATTTCTTTTTTGTGGATATTTTGCCCTTGGTAAGTGAATTAGCGGATGAACGGTCTGATGATAGTTCAGATTCAGAATCGGATGTTCTTGATTACAATCTAATGGATGATACTACGTTAGATAGTGGAACTGTAGACACTAGTAAGGAAGGAATAACCACAGATGCATCCGATAATCACATGACATCTGCACTTCAAAGTTACGAAGATGATGGTTCAAGTATAGCAGATAAGCAGGACATAGGTGACACAACTTTCGCAGTAGCACCATCACTCAGTGCACCAAAGGAATTTTCATTTGTTAAGTCACTTCAGGATTCGTTAAGTAATTTGTCTAGTTTGGCTAACATAATAACTTCTCAGCCAAAAGCGATAGCCTCTCCTTTTCAACGTTTGTTTTCGTAACGCTTTTCACATTTCTCAACTATACATGTTTTGACTACTTGTGTTAGTATCACTTCTGCACGTATATGTTTACTTACTGCCTAGCGTAGCTTCAGAGACTTTGCTTGTTTGGATGGAACTTTTTCAAGGATAGTCATAGATTGTGGATCTACAGATTGATACAACTGGTGTATAACAATTCAGTCATTGCCATGATATTTCACTGATTTCTAATGGACAACCACGGTATAGACTTTCGATTTAGGGTATGTACATTTATGGTTTGCCATATTTCAGTTTTCTTGGCATTTTACGATATACGTATACTCACAGACGAATGACTTTGATGTTGACTTGAATCAACAGTTGCCTTTGATACTAATTTGCATAGACATTTGACATTTGGCATAGACAAAGCATTTGACATTGAGTTGGTGGAAAGAATGTTATTACTAATGTTATTACTTGGCACTGAGATCTTTCGTATTGCGTTCATGACTTAGATATTTAAAGATGTGCTTTTTATGCTTAACATTTAGTTGTGTTCAATGGGCACAAGTGGCTAAGATAGATTTCAGAATTGGTCAGTACTGGTTGACATCAGCGGTAATACTGCCAAACTGGTCTCAATCGTGCTACGTTCCACTGATCATCGCCGTCATCATTATAGTTACTGTCAGTCATCACTTACAATTTAATGGGATGAAGAGGAGAGTTGTTTTGGGGTGTGGTGGGGGGGGTTTTTTTTTTTTTTTTTTTTTTTTTTTTTACGATTTATTTCTCCTAAAAGGATGATGTTTTGTTTGAGGATTTGTTTTTCGCGAATGTGGAATTAAAACTGGATTCTAATTGTTCTTAGATTTTAAAGGCAATTTAATTGGACTTGAAAGAGGCTAGAACGTGCAAGATTTTTCTAAAAGGAATAGATAAAGCCTCGGATTGAATAAAGCAGCGGATAATTTTGATAATTGTGGTCATTTGAGCTGCTCCGATTTAGGATTTATTGTTTTTAGTACTTACTTACAGTCAATATGCATAATCCAGTGTACGTACGAGTATTCTTGAATCTCTTGTTTGTGTTTGTTTTGTGGTTTAGAATATAGGAATTTTGTAGCATAATGTATAGTCGCATTTAGAGCTGTATTTTGATAGTTTGCTGATAGCTACGTTTAACAGAAATGCCTAAAAATACAAATATCATAAAAATCCAAAAATATTGTGTTTTGCTATTTGATATGATTACTTATGTTATTCTACTTAATTTTGGTTGTTATTTGTGGTTGTTAATCATTAGCTGGTTACTACTGATAATTTTTGTTTGTTTTCAGCTCGTGCCATTGATAGTATACATATGTGTGTTGTAACTTTGTAATACATTTAACGGAGCAAGCTCGGCTTTAAGGGTTTTTGTGCATAAGTGTTCTGTAGAAATTTAGTTTTTCAAGAGAGCAACTCTAGTCATGAGTGTATAGAATTTTCTATTCTTTCTCTTTCACTTCTCGATTCTTTCTCTTTCTTAGATTCTATCTTAGATTTCTTTAGAAATTCTATCGTAGTCTTTCACTATCTTTTGACTGTACAGTTTGGCAACTCAGTAGAGTCTGCACTGTAATGTATGTGTGTGTTTTCTACGACTACGGATACAACTACGGATATAACTACCGAGCGATGACGCGAAATAATGATCAGCTCCAATCCTGAAATATATTGAGTTAGCCGTTTGATCTCTAACGAGAACACGGTTGTGAACTCTCCCAAAGAAGCTAAATTACATTCCCCCTCATTCCAAAATAACTTTAAATTGCCATGACTACAACAGCTACAACTCATCGATTAAATTTTGAACTTTCATATACGTTTATTATTTGTTTGTTTGTTCTTTATATTTATCTTTGATTTTGCTCAGTTTACTAACCCCGTAAAAGTGTCTTCTAACCACCGGTAGCTAAGTTTTTGCCATAATTTTGTTGTCATTCTTTGTAGTCATCTTGTACCTTATGTTTATGCTTTATGAATGTGTACAGTTTTGCATTTTTCCTGCCATATATACTTTTGATTCGTTCAGTATTTTGTTTATACGTGTATCCCCTTCCTCAGTATTTTTCCCTATGTTTAAGTGCTTTATTTTGTGCCTTTACTTTTTATCTTGTTTATGATCAGGCGATCATTTTCTTTATCCGGCGGAGGATGTAGTAAATTTTTACTTGATTTAAAATATTTATCTTGTTTATGGAATTTTATTGGATTTTCTTTCTTATTTAAAATTTCTTTGGATTCTCATAGTTAAAAAATTTTTTATTTGTACTATATAATATACCTCATACTTTGTGCATTGATTTTTGGTTTTTGTTACGTAGGATTTTGTGCATTGTTAGTGAATTAGGTTCAGTTTTCGACGGATAAGATATCTCACGATATCACTACTTGATAAATAGGAAAATTTAGCCTAGTTCTCTATATTTTATAGTACTTTATGTAATCTGTATAGCTTAGTTAGGTCATTTTCACTTTGTGTACAGATACTTTGAAACTTTGTGTACAGATAAATGTTGTATTTGTACTATTTGTTTTTGAAAAGTTGCTATAAGTGTGAATGTAAACGTATGTTTGTGCGTGTAATTGTGACAGATCAATGAATGTAGTATGATTGTTGTATTTCTCTTTTCGTTGTGGATTTATATAATAGTGGTATTTGGTTAATATTTTCATTGTGGGTTCGTTCCGACTCTTTTCAGTCTCTTTTGAGCTTTACTTTTGAAGTTTTCTAGTTTCTACTTTGACCGTGTTGTACTACTTATGATGTTCTTTTTGCTAATGGGTGTTTTGGTATAATTCCCCATGTTTTGCTTACATTGAAAGACTTCCAAGTGCTACCTCTTTATAATTAATTTTTAATTAACTTTACTTGTGACGTTTTTATTACCATGGACTTAAACGTGCCAGGATACTGACATAACTGGTATATATTTATTGTGAAATTCTCAAATTCTTTTAACTTGAATTATTGGTAGCAACCTCTTCTCCTTACTGCTTTTTAGCAGGCGCTAAAATTTTCTTCACCGGGGGAAGATGTGAAATATCACTAAAATTAACATGCAACCGGTCAATCTAAAATGTACTCATGTGTAGATTCATCAGTTTCTATAGCTAACCTGATTTGTAAAATTAATCTAATTCAGTGTTGCCTTATTCTGTTGTACCGTCCGGTTGGGTGTCTTTGTTTACGGCCAATAAACCATTGTAATCCCTTTACTGTGCTCCAGTTGGTTACGCGATCTGGATATTTAGTGGAGTCTGGTATGCGGTACGTTTAGTGACTTTAGTTAGGTAAGGTACACGACTATCCTGCAGATATTAGGCCACGGCTTCGCAACATCACCTGCAATCGCCCCGCCATTATAATTCAGGTCTAGTCCAGGCAGTAGGCCTGAATTTAACACCGGCATTTGCATCCATTATGGAATTTTTATCAATAATACAACTTTTCAAAGGTGAAAGTCACATTGTAGTATACTATAGTAGTTTGTAAAGAAATAGTTGTCTGCTAGAACTATAGACCTGAGCTGCAGCAATATGATTCAATAAAAACAGAACGCACAACGCTAACATCTTTCGAAAATACACCTATTTTGTGGCATCTACAACCCTTTTTAGGTATGTCGGAATTGTAGTACAATTCTACAGGTGAAAGCTTTAATTGTAAAACTGCAATTGTTTTATGAAACTCAATAAAGTGGCTACAATTGTAACTCTACAATTACAATTCTGCTATGTGCATTTCATAGCTACAATTGTGAAATAATGGCCTACAATTGTGGGTTTATGAAACGCAAAACTTTCTACAATTGTAGAGCTACAGGTGCAGTGATTGTTTTATGAAACCGAACATTGGCTACAATTGTAATTAGAATTCTTACAATTGTAGATCTACAGGCCAGGCAATTGTTATATGAAACCCAATTGACTACAATTGTAGGAATTGTAGTCTACAATTGTTTTATGAAATAGGCCCCAGTTCGAAGCACCTTTATACCTTTGCCAGCATAATTGGTGACCTCCGCTTCATACTCTTTAAACTTTTCTAGAACTCCGCTTTTATGTTTAAGGAAACAAAGATTAGATGGGACTTCTCATCAACAAACGTTAGGAAATAATTTGATCCTCCGATTGAACGTGTTCTCATAGGACCACATAGATCTGAATGAACTAGATCCAAAACTTCAGACACTTCGGTTTCGCTGTGTTTTGGAAATGGATTTCTCTGCAGTTTTCCTTCAGCACATTCTCGGAAAAACGAAAGTCCATTAAAGTTTATGGGCGAGAAGCCTTTAACCAATTTTTGTGATGCCATATGTTTTAAAGCAGCTTCACTTAAATGACCCAATCTTTGATGCCATAGGTCAATGTGTCGGTAGAAGCGGCAATGTTTACTGCTTCTGACCTAGTCGTATCCAAACTTGACTTGTACTGCAATTCATACAACTTCCCAGTCAGTTTTACCATCTCCAAAATTTCTCCATTTTTTGAAATGCAACAGCGATCTTTCACAAATTCCACCTTTTTGCCCTTCTTTGCAACCACTTTAACCGAAAGGCGATTTAGTGACAACTTGAGTACAAAATAAACGTTTTTGAATTCTATAGTTTTGTCCCCACCGGGTGAGATCAAAGTCATTACAACCATACCTGTCCCAACTGCCTCTATTGATCTCCCATCTCCAAGGGTTACCTTTTCCGGACATCGCAATTCCGTGCAGTTTTCGATCCAATCTCTTCGATTCGTCATGTGCTCAGATGCACCGGAATCGATGAACCATTTTGACGATTTTTCTCCTGAGGACTTTACTGTGGACAGTACATTTTGATTTCCACTGGATACAAAGGCATCACCGAACGACTCATCAGATGAACTGTCACTTTGTTTGTATGCTGCATTCGCTTTCTTGTACGGTTTTCGTCCCTGGTAGCCTATTGCGCGGAAATCGGGAATTGCAGTCTCGGGAGAAATGTCCGAGTTTACCACAGTTGAAGCTATTACCTGATCTGGATCCTCGTTGTTGTTGCGACGCCAAGGCTTTCTCTGAGGAATTAGTTGTACTTTTGTCCTTACCCTCCTTACGCCTGGTCTCTTCCTTCTGTTTTGTACAAATGCGCGGAACAATTCTCCCTCGCGAGAATCCACCGCCATTTTCAGATTGTCGAAGGAATCGGGCAGACTCGACAAAAGAATCGTGACCAGGTCTTCCTCGCTCACAGGGGCGTTGATTGCAGCAAGCCGATCGGCCAGATCCTTGACTGAATCGATGTGAGATAGCATGTCCTGATCTTCTTTCATGGTAATTCGAAACAGCGTCCGCCGGAGAAACAGTTTGTTCGTCAGCGTTTTGCGTTCATAATGGTCTCGCAGGCTTTGCCAAGCATCACGCACCGTCCCCAAGTCCTTTACCAGACAAATCTGGCTATCGTCCAATCCCAGGACCACCGTAGCAAGAGCCTTATTCGCTCTCTTCCGATATTCCCTCTCCTGTGCATCAGTAGCCCTGGTAACAGTTCAGTTCCGTCCACGAAAGCCCACAAGTCCTTTTCAATGAGCAGCATTCTCATTTTGTATTTCCATGCGGGGTAATTGTTACCATCAAACTTTTGAATGGCAAATCCCTTGACAGCAGATTCTGCCATTCCCGTCGTAGTTGTAGGCAACAAGATTGATGGTAGCAAAAGGAGGGCTAAGCAGATCCAAAAGCGTGAACAATGTTTATCTGTTGGATAATCACTGACCACCTGGGCCTATAACCTGTTGGGCAAGAGCAATACAGGACTTTGAGAATACAAAGGTTTCGTTGACCTAAGCTTATCATCTTATACACAAGCAACTACACTTCTTGTACTCAGAACAACAGTACTAGAACAGATCTAGACTAAACTTATCATACATATAATAGTCGGCTACTACTTTAGCTTTTAACACTCCCACCTAGCCGACTATTGCACACATGCCAAGTTTAGACAGAGCCTTTTAAATTTCTCTTTAGGTACTGCTTTCGTCAAAATATCAGCTTCTTGTTCAGCAGTAGAGAAAAATTTAACTGCCAAATCTTTGCTGATGACTGTTCCAGGAATGAAGTGGTGCTTGATGTCTATGTCTGGGCAGGTAGCCAGAACGGCATAGAGAAGCTTTAGCTTTTAACACTAATCGCTTAAAAAGTATCATAATCTTATGTTTAACGGTGTTTCTGACAAAGCCTGAGGTTTTGGTACCGCTCCGCCATCCTCTCACGGCAATTTTTTAAAATTTGAGAAATCATGTTTGGTATCCGTTCCGTTTGTTTCTGACCATATATACAGAGTTAAAAGTTTTATTTTGTTTTTAGTTTTGTTTTTATTTTTGTTTTCAGTTGTTCAACTTTCAAGCGGGGCTTACGGCAGTCGCAACCTTTTATCTGCGATTTTGTTAAAACATTGCGTGTAGGAACTCTTAACATTGCAGAAACTAAAGTTTCTTTGTTGATGTAGCCTTTCCAAAGACGTTAGCTATCATATAAAGAGTATACAGTATCAACAATTCAAATTTTTCTAATTAGAAATTGTTGCTGTATCAGCGTGGTAAAAGGTTGCCCAGCTTATTTCTAGCTAGTTTGTTTAAATTCAGTTCTGGAAGGAGTGTAACGAAACAAAATAAGATATCATGAAAAACAATACAGAACGCTGGGCCAATGAGTACCTCAAAAGGCGAAAAGGACTGCTGAATAGCGAAATAGGCAGGTCCGGATCCTCCAACGGAGAGAAACGGCGTGCAAGAGGTTGGAAACAGCTGTCCTTGCAATCGAGTACAGGCTCGAAGAAAAGCATTGGTGCTGATCCAGTACCTGAAAATGAATATATACGTATACCTGTCGAAAACTGCGAAAGATACTACTTTACATAGCCTAAATTAATGACACTGCCGTTTTGTTTGATAGCAGAGCATAAACAGTTTGACTAAAAGCTGTAACAAGTCATTGATACCTGAGAATTTCGCTTTACCGAAAAAACAGTTCTCCTGTTCCCTGCTGGCATCGTATTGGATTCCCCACCAGCAAACCCCTGTTGTCAGTGGTACCACTAGTTCCCGCGTACAACACAGCGTATGGTGCTACTAGAATAATAATGAGCGGCAATGTGATGCAGTGATTCTACAATAATAATTTACGTAATGCATTTAATAAAAATGTTAAACATTGGCTAAAGGCCAGTTTACACCAACAAACTTTCGCCAAACCAAATGGTGAAAAAATTTGGCAAACGTTGTGTTTACACTACCAAACTCCGTTTGACCAAACTTCCTCCAAACATTCACCAAACTTCAGGAGGGATCTAATAAAATTAAAGAGAATATGCGCGCCAGTTTAACCTAGTTTACCTAACGTTTATCTCTATATATTTGTCAGTATGTTGCGACTAACTACTCGACTAACTACTGACAGAACTTCTGAGGTGCTAAGAATTACTGAGTGTGTTAGGTTAGGGGCTAAAACCTGACTACGTTAATGCATGTTCAAGAGTTTGAGAGATAAGTATTTGTTGAACAGTCTAACCAGACCTGGTTTTGTGGATCATCGATCCACTACTATATGTATTTGTAATAAAAATGAATATTTTGTCATGTGGATTTGTTCAGTAAAAGGTCATATTTGTATTTCAATCCAAATCGGCCGGCGTGCCAACCAATGAACGCATTTAGGACACGACAAAATCTATCCGAGTAATAAGCGGCTTCCAAAATAACTTAAAAAAGGCTAAATATGTGATGAATAGTTTGGTTTCTTATGGAGTTTCGATCTTGGATTCTGCTGGAAACGGAATGGAGTCTATGGAATGAATGTGTTTTGATTGCCGTTGTACCTGTATTTTTAATTGTTGCCATAGTTAAGACATGAATTAATTGGGAAAATTAATAGCAATGAAGTTTCAAGCTTAAGTTGGGTTGTTTCGGGCTGGCAGTTAACTTTTACTAATTATGCTGTTGCGGGACAGCTAGGTAGAGGCCCGTTGGGTGCCGCTCCCCGGGCGGATTGGCAGGTGTAGAACGACTGTCAATGATTAGTGCAGAGCACGGTCCACTCATTAATTTAAGTTAATTAAAGGGATTCTGCTATTATGGCCAAAACAACCCAACACGGTCAGAAAGAAGGCCAGTGTTCACTCACTGTACGTCGAAATGCAATCAAAGTTTATTATATTTGAATAGATTAAGACCTGTTCTTGCGATTTATAAAAGGAAACCAACCTATTCTGTGGTTCGTTTTAATTTTACAAGCCATTTTCGAACTTCATATGGAGATTGCAAAGTTACTTTCAAGTCTCGACCATACCAATGGTTTTCGCTTAATTACTCGTTAATTAACATAATTAATTAGTATAATTTTTATATCATTAAAACCAGCAAGCTTTGCTCTTTCAGAATATCCAAAGACATTTACCCTTTCTGTGGTTCGTTTTCATTCTACAAGCTGATTTACAAGCCACATAATGGAGTTTAAGTTGGCCCTCAGATTTGGTCGGTCACGGTGTTTCTAATTAAAGTTGCATGTTAATTAACATCAGTAATTGGGTTAAAACTTCTATAAATCAAATCAGCAGTTCTTCCTCTTTAAAATAAGCACAAAATAATTGGTGCTTCTGTGGTTCGATTTTATTCTACAAGCCGATTTGTAAGCCACATACTGAAGTTCAAGTAGGCCTCCAGACTTGGATGGTCCTAGTGGTTTTAATTGAAAGTTTCACGTTTATTAACATCTATAACTCGGTTAAAACTTTTATAAATAAATTCAGCAGGCCTTCCTCTTCAAAACAAGCACAGAATAATTGGTGCTTCTGTGGTTCGATTTTGAGTTATACTTGATTTTCTGACCTAACCGGGAGAGCTCGGCTCGTCCCTCAAGTATTGTGATTATTAATAGTTTAAACTTCATTCTAAGCTTAATTAAAGTTTATGTTTAATTAAGTTAATCCATATTCTAGCTAATTAATTAATGAAAGTTAAGTCAATTAAGTCTAAAGTTTAATTAATTCAGTTTTTATTGGCTTAAAAGCAAAAGGGAAGCTCGGCTTGCCCTTTCACTGAACTTAACTAGTTTTGCTTAGCTAGTGTGGAATTCTTTTAAAGTTTTTCTCTTTTGCAAAAGTTTTGGATTTTGTAATTTAAGGGAAGACTTTTATGTCTTCCCTTATTGCCAATTTGAAGTAACAGATGCGTTACTTTTGTAACTGTACAACTTCTCCGCTCTTTGAGTCCAGCTCGGCTGAGACTCAAAGGCAAAAGAAAAAGAGGGGAACTGAAAGAAAAGTTTTAATTTAATTCATGTCTTAGCTACCTAGTTGTTTGTATTTTGTATTGTGTATTTTGTGTTTTGTAAGAGGCTCGTACCTATTAAGTCTTAGTTACTTATTTTACCTACCTAATCAGCAGTCTGATAAGTTTTAGTACGGGGACCCTCTGGTCCAGGTTTTAGAAGGGTGTTGCGTCTTGTTTTTCTCCGTAGTGTCAATTTCTCGCCCGAGTGCGTTTGTATTAGTGTTATCTTTCTTTAATTTTTTCCCTAATTCTTACAATAGGGGAAAGGGATTAGTTTAATTGCCCTTTCCCCTTTAACGTAAACACTTGAGAGCCCGCTCAAAGTCACGTTATGATTACAACTAGTGTGACCCAATCAGAATCATTTAAGGGCGCGCCTTTTGCGCGGAGGACAATTTCGGCCAATCAGACGAATGATTGCCGAAATTGTCATGATTGACAGGTAGACTTGTTTTGAACTTCAGTCTTACCTTGTCTTCCGAACCGTACGGCCGCTTTTGGCCTCTCCCTACACTCCCCCCTGTTTTCCTTAACATAGGGCGTCACTATGCCCAAATTCTCCTCCACTCCGGAACGGGGCTAGTGTTTTAACACTAGCCCCTTGGCAATTTCTTTTGGGGTTTTAGTTTAGGAGGGGGTTTAGGTCTACTTCCCACCTTAGGTCCTCCCCCCCTCATTTTCTTTCTTTCAAATGCCTAGTTTTTTAAAGGTGATTTCCCTCTTTTTTCTGGGAATCGCCTCTGAGATTTTTACAGGACCCAGAGGTCCTTTTTTCACAAACACCCCTGAGAATTATCCCTTAATTTAAAATATGTTATTACTGTCATAAATGATTCTGATTCGTAATATCTGTCCAGATATTACCTGGGTCGCGTGGATTTCCGAAAGGAAATCCACTGAGAAGCTCGGACTTTTGGGAACTCTCCCAAAAGTCCCCAAATTTCAACTTTAATTCAAATTTTCTCTAATTCAAACCACAGAACGCACTCTCAAATTTTTACATCATATCACGCGCTTTTCAAACTTTCAATCTCAGCTTCTTAGGGATTATTCCTGGACCCAGGAAATATCGTGTTAGGATCTTTCTCCGAAAGATCCTAACGGTTTTAACCCATTTGATTCAGGTTCGAATCAATCTTAGCCTGTGCCTGCCTGGAACTTGGATCAAGATCTCACTGCCTGTCAGCCTGCGCTGCCCTGCCTTTGGAATCTGCTGCCATCCCAGTCCCAATCAGTTGCTCTCCTCCACCGCCATCTTTGTCTCACCGGTGTGAGTTCCTTCAAGGATCCCCCGGACTCTCTCTCTCACTCTCGCTATCCCCAGTTCCTGCGGTCCAGGAAGCAAAGGTGCTGCGTCGTAACTTAGTAACTTTATCTTTCTTTCTCTTGACCGGGATAAACAGTCTGCCAGGGGCAGGGTAGAGTGCACATATCTGCTGCAGTCAGGGTGATTTGTCCGACACCCTTTGGATCTTTCTCTATCTACTAAGGGTGATTTGTCCGACACCCATTTGCTACTTATCTGATATCTTTGCCGTGCACTGCTACTCCCCCCTGGTTGAGGCTTGCTCCCTTGACCAGACAACTGACCGATCATCAACAGCTGTCCATAGCGAAGTTCTGCCGCTTTTCGGCCCTGAGAGCCTGTTCCAAGGCTACCAAAATTTCGGTTGTGGTACGGAGTGGGGACCCAGAAACTTGCTACAGAAGATCGATCTAAAACTGTTGAACTCTTAATCGAAATGTATTGTCTCAATTTTTGTCTCTCGTTCGTCTTTCGTTGTTCTTGTTGAAAATCTCTTTGATTGAATTGGAACTTTCGGGGAAATCTAAAATCCTGCCAAACTTTTCAAAAACGTGCGAATTGACCTCTGGCCGCTTCCTTAGGCAGGAAGTAGGATATTAGCTTCTGGTTATCTGCCGAGCGGGTAGTCAGGACTAATATCTAGTGCCCGGGAAAGGGTGGGAATCCGCGCAATATTGATTGTTTCGTTTAAAGTAAAAGCACATAGGACACTTCAAGCATATAGGCAGACCCCCTCGATACCTTGTAGTTAGGAAATAGAATATAGTGATCATATCTCGTGGAAACTGTACCAGACTCGCGATCTATAATCAATTCATTCGAAATTTTCTAGGTTTCAGGTTCTAACATAAAGTTTGTAGGGCAAACTTGTCAAGCAAAGTTCTTGGGATAACTTGTGAAAATCAGACTGCTGGTTAGGTCTAGGACTTCTGCTAGGTCTAACTTAAATTATTAGGTTCATCAATTAGGTACGAGCCTTAGGGTTATTGTGGTCAGCTGTGTTCTCTGCTTGTGTGTTGAATTCCGTAACTTGTTTGTAACTAATTGCATCAGTATTAATTGTATTTTGAAGCTTGTAATCGCCGTATCTTGTATTGATTGAATAGCTGATCCAGATTATTGTATCTAATTAATCCTTTTAACTACAGTCTGTATCATCTTATCCTCTTCTCGTTTGCACATAATTGTTGTAAATTAAATCCTAAAATTTATAGGTTCTGTGGCCCATTCTTCTAGGATCTTAGGATTTAGTTAGGGATCAGTTAAGTCTTACGTAGGACGTTAGTCAGGACTTGGCTTATATCACGCTGGCAGAGTTTGTGCCGGTATTATCTCACTGCAAGTTAGAGTGCGAGAATTGTGGTACGGAGTTAACTGTTAGTTTTGAGCTAGAGACGTTCCAGCATCAGAGCGAAGAGACTCTTAGTTTGATTCATCCGATAGTGGTTTGCGGTAGTCTGCGTCCCTGGAACGTAGACCTGATAGTTGAGGAAGCTTACGAGGCAATTCCAGGCACTGAGAACTTTGTGCCTAAATATTTCCCCTGGAAGTGTGACAGTTGTACTGAGCAAGAGGTGTTGATCTTCTGTCTGATTCCAGAAGGTACTGATCTGTGGGCATCTGTTGAACACGACAGCTGTTCACTAGACGTGTATTGGCCTTAAACGGAAACAGAGCTTAGAGGGATCGAACTCACGACCTAACGCGGACAAATCCCGGATTGGGTAGACCAAAACCAGGCTACTTAGTCCGAAGGATCTAAGAGTCGACCGAGTCGTCTCGTGTGTTCGCACTGCTGTTAGTGCTTTTAAAATTAGAGTGTGTGTTGCTGAGGTCAGGGTACCACCGACCCCGGTGCTCTCTCAGCCTATTCAACTTTCAATCTTAAAACAGGGCTTACCAGTGCACTCTTTTGGAGCCTAAAATAATCCAAACTTCAGCCTTTTAATTTACCCGTAGCACTACATATTCTACTCATAATTAGCATTGCCTACTTGTAAACGAGCTTCTAGCGTGATATTGTTGTTTCACTTCACCAACAGTAGTAAGTTCTAATTTAAATTAACAGACTGTTGGCCTGTCCGTCTGACCTGGTGTAACATCTACATTTGTATACTGCTTTATTTGTGCTGCCTCCGGCTGTCCATTGACCAGAACCCAATCCAATTCGTCTCCACCAACATTATACCACGAACAAATGCTGTCAAAGGAACACATCAGATCATTTGGAATCCGTATATAATTAATGAACCCTAAAATAAACTACTGTCAATATTTTCAATAAATTAAGCATTGGTTTTCAGCTTAGATAAATGCCAGAAATGTTGTTATTTTGCATAAATTT
The DNA here is from genome assembly GCA_030248195.1 of Trissonchulus latispiculum. NCBI lineage: Eukaryota > Metazoa > Nematoda > Enoplea > Enoplida > Ironidae > Trissonchulus > Trissonchulus latispiculum. The sequence goes on from JASAND010003607.1 coordinate 20,639, forward strand.
ATAATGTCGCAAACAAATAACAATTAATTGCAATTAAAATTAAGTATAATAGCATTCTTACCTCTAGGCAATATAGCAGTTCTGGTAGAACCCTGTAGTAACTCTGAAATCATAATTGAAACAAAATCTCAAGTGTATATTTTTTCAATTCTTTTATATGAATTCAAGCAACACTATTCCTCACTGTACCAAAACTTTAAAAATAAACTCAACTTAGCTCCTCAAACACGAAGTAGCAAAAAATAGAAGGACGTTTCGATGTTGTGAATTATGAATATCCAAAACCAAAATTTCACATCTAAAACATGACATCACCATACCTTCGAGTGTGTTTGGTACAGCGGTGGATCCTTCAGTTGTGACAGCAGTAGTCTCTGTCGTTGCTCCGGTAGTTTCAGTTGTCAGTGCGGTAGTTTCTCCCGTACTTACCGTTGTTTCCATCGTAGTTTCTCCTAAGGTCGTTTCCGTTGAGGCAGTCATTCCTGTCGTCGACTCCTCGACCCCTACAGTACTTTCTGTCATAGCTTCCCACGTTTCTGTCGTAACTGCGGTAGTTTCGATTGTAACTCCTGTGGTTTCCGTTGTATCAAATGTCGTACTTACCGTTGTCTCCATAGTCATTTGCGTTGTTTCCAGCAGCGTAGTGCCAGAATTACTACCCGACGTTGTTGTTGGTACTGTCGACTCCTCAAGCGTGGTAAACGACTCTGTAGTTGTTTCCGCTGACATAGTTGTTGAATCCGCAATGGTTGGTGTCGTCGAGTCTGTATTTGTCACCGATGTTGTATCGGGTACGGTTGTTCCTTCTGTATCCGTTGTCCCTGTTGTAGTTGGTTCTGGTGAAGTGGTAGGATTTGTAGCGTTAGATTCCGTAGTTCCATCAGTAGCTGTAGCACTTGTTGAATCTGGCGGTACGGCTGTGGTGGTATTATCTGCAGCTGTTGTGGTATCTAAATAAAGCAGGAAGGGCTAACAATCCAGACACTTAACTAAGCTTATTTCCTTCTTCCTTGTCTTCTGTGATCTTAAATTTACTGAAAACAGTCTGAGTCTTTCTTTATGGAGATTAAGCAAAAGGTTTGATAGCTAATTCTAGAATCATTCTGGAATTAGTTCATTCATCCGACGACATTATTTTACGCTAAATAATGAAAAATGAATGCTTTAGGTTGATGAAAGAGTACGCTAGATTATCAAAATATATATTACCACTTGCATCAAACAGGACTTGCGGTTCATTTTTAAGAAGATGCCATGCAACAACACTTGTTACTAACAAATTGCTAACCAAAAATATTTTAGTACTGGAAAGCAGCAACATTGCGCTAGCTTCAGGACAGACAGACAGTTTCAGTACTTCATTGATGGTTTTGCTTGAATGTTTAATATAAACAGATGATTTGTCCAGCTGCCGATTAAAAATGGGGATAATGCGAAAAACCTCTGACGCATCCATAAATAAATGAAATGACGAAATAACCCATTTAGTACTGGGCTTGTACGCGTGAGATGGTTTAAAATTTACTCAATTCATTGATACCCGTTAGCAAATCAGTATAATTTTATTTATTTATGAGGAAAAGTAAACCGCTGAGTAACAATGTCCAAAGCGCATAAATGTTTTTACAATTGAAGGAATTTGAAATTTCATTCCTTTTCCTGTTTTGGATAGAGAGATCAAGCCAGTAGACAACGAACGAGTCAGATTACCCCTTCTCTTCTCGTTTGGACGGCGAGTAAGTTTTGGAGGCTCCTTCGCCTAACGTAGGAACGTTAACCTCTTTGTGTCGTACTTCGGTTTAGAAGAACAAATACAGTAATCCCACTTCCTACTTTCTTCGGGCTGGTACTTCTATAAGTAGCAGATTCATGAAATGTTTTGAACAAGTCAACAAAATATTAAATATAAATATGGATGAAGGTCACAGATATAAAACCCTTCCCTAAGTTAACTCAGCGATTTCTGAATTTATCAACTTTACCATGGTGTTTCTTGTTTTATTAAAAGTTCATTCCTAGTAGTGATACTTCTTCCTACTTTAATCTTTTGTCTGAAGAAAACGCTTGGGTGTTGCAAACAGGGGTGACGGTTGTGCAGTTTTGCTCCTATCCTGTTCCCGTTACGTAACTTTCTCGTTTAACTAGTTCCAAACCCACACAGTGCGAAAGCTCAACTACAGCCAATCAGGGGCTGGGAAAACGCGAACTAGGCGAAAATTTTGTAGAATTTCATCTTAAATAAAAGCTAATTTTCGTTTAAAGTTTGTCGCCTAGTGCGACCCATAAAACTTTCACTTTGGTCACACGATTTACTTATTTGGGGAAAAAGGCCTTGTTCAGTTCAGGCCTAAATAGTTCTCAACTGTTTTGAGAAATGTTTCCTTTCTTTACTCTACTGCTGTTTCTAGCGCAATGGTCACTCTTAGGTAAGGTTAAGCAATCTCATAGACACTCATTATCTGCCATTTTAGCGGTAGTTTTAACACAATTTTAAATGAATACTTTAAGGTAGGTCTTTAATCAAGGTCTCAGGATCGACTCATTTTAATGAGTCCGTAATTTCTTAATGTTCGGATTTAGAAATATAATGACATTTTCCTATTTTTAGATGGCTGCACAGGAGGTACCAACGGCAATCGAGGTGGACTCCAAGGTGAAGCATTTCTTTGGGTTTTGCTCTTTGCTGTACATATGTTAACGTTACACATTTAAATGTTTTCCTTCAATATCTAAGGGAACTACAATTGACACAATTTCTACAATGACTACAATTTCTTAGCCAACAATTAGCAAATATTTTTCTCTGTTTCAGGTTTACTCGGCGGAAATATTGGTACTGGTCCGCTTGTTACAGGTAAACAGTATGAACTTGAAGATTTAAATTTAATATATGACCTATGTACACAGGCCTAAACTGTCACTGGCGCTTCATAAAGCAAATTTGAGCAACCCGTTGTGGAAGGAAAGAAAGAAAGGACAGAAAGCAATTTTGCTTAAACGCAGACTTTACTTATGTTTATTTTTGTTTACTTTTGTTGTTTGTTAACTATAATTTGCGGGATTTCTTTGCAAAATAGGAGCAAAAAAATTTCGGCTGATCTGGAAAATTTCTAGAAAGAAATTTCTGAAACCTATTTTTGGGGAAAATTTCCAACCCCTTGTGGCCAATTTTTATACTGCGAGGGCCCCAATCTTGGTACCCCTTGAGGACGACATATGTTCCGAGGTGAGAATTTTTTAACTGGCCTGCCTTTATTTGTTGTGACATAGAAGAAAAGATAAAGCTTTTAAGCTTAAGCAAAGCTTGAAATTGGAACCTTCTGTTCGCCCCGGTTATCTAATAATTTTTCCGACAGTATTTTCATAACTGAATTCGACAAATTCTGATATTAAACCTTTATTCGTAGTTCACGGGCTTTATTCTTGACGATAAAAGAACAGATACGACTACGCACCACACACAGACACACATATTTGCCGTTCATTTTAATTCATAGTTTGTCGTTTTTTATGCCTTGAGCCTGCACATTTTCTGCTCCATCCTTTGAAAATTAAACTGTTACTTAGATATTTTCTAACCCTGTTTTACAATTCGGAATTATTTCAGGTCAAGGCGGTTACATCAATGTTCCAATTGATCTGCGATGCTACTCTTTCGACGGTACCTGTCGGTGGCACAACGTCGGTGGAGATGAGATGGACTGGGAAAGAGGGACGGGTCGACCCGCCATCAGTCCACTCAATCGATACAGTGGTGCTAATGTGGCTCCAGGTGATTTTCAATAAAAATTAAAAAATTAAATAAAAATTTTATTAAAAATAAACATAAAATTAAAGTACATATATATACAAAACAGTACAAGTACAAGCAAAAGTACAAGTAGACTTATTGTAAAGGAAAAAGAGAGAACCAATTTTATTTTCAGTTATTTAAACAAGAAGTTTTTCAAAATCAATTGCATTGCATGTCTCGTATAGATTTTGTCCTTGTACTTTTTTGTCATTTTTATCATTTCGGTCATTTGATCGCACATGATCTTAGGCTGCTTTATGTACCTACTTTAGTTGAACCGTTTGCGGCTCTTTATGCTGAAGGGGGTCGTCCAGCCAGCGACCGAGCGTGGCTAGTCAGCGATCCAGTTCGATGTCAGCGTGGCTATGGTGAAGTATCATTCATGTAAGATCATATTGTTGTTTTTTGTTCGTCTTTTGTTTGTTTCTTTGTTTACTTATTTTACTTGGTATATAGTTTCCTCCTCAGTATGCTCTTTATTCCTTCTATTGAGCCTACATAATAATGTATAGTCGTTTGCTCTTAGGGTTGTATTTTGAATGTTAACACACACCAGAAACGCTATAAATTGTTATCATTGTTGATGTAAAACAGAGTGGCAGAGTGGCCGAGAACAGACGGACAGACAGATGTATAACAGCAATAAAATTTTTTAAAAGTGTCGCAATGAACAGAAACAGTTAGTTGAAGCCTCTCTGCAGAATCAAAAAGTATATTGTTTTTAGGTTTTGGGTGAGCTCACAGGCAAGATTACGAGTTTGTACCAGAAGACAGGGAACGAGCCTCGCTCTCTTCTGCTCGCAGCCGGTGGACTTGAATGATCCTGGCCCTGCCTACGTTCAGATTCCAGAATCATTACAACCCTTTGAAGTATGACTTCAGCACCAAAAATAAGCTTTAAATAAGTTTAATCTAGGTACTTTAACATTCAACTATGGTAGATACACTAAAGCTTTAACTTAAATTCGTTGAGGGACTCCGTTCTAGTGGTAGAGTTGTTGGCCGGCCAAGGAAACCCCGGCCGGACCACTACGCCGCCAATCATAAGTTTAGGCCCCCTATGCCCTGCCAACCTGGGTCAGAAGCAGCCGACCGCCCGGCCGGCCGGTCTTCAGAAAAAGGAAACTACTTGATTTTATCTGTTATACATAACCAGGAGTAACTGTATGCATCATTTAATGCTAAAACTTTTGCAAAATACACAAAAAATGGGGCAAAACTAATACCGGCCGACCTGTTTTGACCCGGCCGGCCGGTTTGCGTCACCCTACCGGCTGTTCTGTAGTTGTAGAGCCCCAAATCCTGAGTATTCCTAAAATTTTGAAAGAAGCCTTTTTGCTTGAAGCTGAGACTGAATCTGGTGACTTGAATAAATTTTATGAACCAGTTAGAATGAATGGCTTAGTATATTTGAGCACTCAAATTAATAATTTCTACTTTGTTCCAGATTTACTTCGAAGGGACAAATCTTATCAACAGAGAACAATTTATACTGATTGATGACATCGAATACAATGCCGAACTGTGCTAACTTCTCAGAACAACGAAAGCCTGCTTTATTTGAATTTATAGTATTGTTCCTGATTTGGCTGTTTCGCTAAAGTTTCAGATTTAGAAATTATGTATTTTACTTTTTTGACTATTTTCAAAATATTTATAGTATCTAGAAACAGTCATAAAGACGTGTGTCAATATAAAGGAGCTGTCGCAGACGAAAAAAGACTGCAGTTCAATTTTTTTAAATTTAGGCGCAATCTTGTATAAATTATTACTCAATTTTGTAAGCAGCTTCATTATATAATCTTGTACAGTGCAGTTTGTATTACAGTCCTTCTTGATTTAGCTTTAGATTATTGTATCTACTGTTCTGTCCCCTTTCAGCTATTTCACTTGCATAAACTCAGTAAAGGTGGTCTCAAAATTACTACACTACTGTTGAAATACAGAATGGAATGTATGAGAAGACCTCATAAAGTATGTCCAACCAAAGGTCACAAGTGCCTTTCATTTTGTCACTAAAGGGGACTCTAAAAGGAGTCAGAGAATTTCGCTCAATTTTGAAGTACTGACTCTGCAGTTATCAAATCGGTGAATTGGGTGAATGAAGGAAATGTGTCAAATCACAATTTCTAGTTATAAGACATGATTAAATATATGTGAACGGTAACCCAAAAAAGCTCACCGGAAGTCGTAACCCCCTTAAGTACAAGGTATAGATGCCTATTCTGCATTCTGCGCCTAATACCAAGAGTCAATCTCAAGCATATACTTAAAGAGCTAGAAGACACTGACTTGAAGAAGTGACAAACGTTACCTACCTGCACTGAATGATAGGTCGCCTATTTAATTACCTCTTTTGAAAGGAAAACAATTGCACATTGTTTGCATAATTGTTACAGACTAACTGCATAGTATGCGGCAATTGTTTGCTTAAGCAAAGAAAGTTGGAGGGGGAATAGGGGTAAAAATTTAGGCCAACTGTGCTTGCAAAGGTTTTCTGCGAAACATTTTGGGTTCAGTTTTTTCAGATTTCCCCACTGCAAAGGCAGCAATTTCTTCAAAGGCCCATTTTATCGAGGCTTGTTTAACATGTAACCAAAGCGCGAGGCAATCATAGTTGCACACTTTTGGCTTTTGCGTTTTCTGGTGTTTTAATGCAACTTTTGAGAGGGTTTTTTCCGCGTTTCTGTCCAGAGGAACCAAAATGACGAACCCTGGACAGCTGCCTTTTGCTGAGTTTTCTATTTATTTTTTATCTCAGAGGTAGAAGTCTTTTAAAAATGATGGTTTGTTGCAAGTCAACCCGTCCATTGAAATTTATCGTTTATTCCGCTCTCTCTGGGCTTCCGTCTTTGACATTCAAATAGTTCGTTACACCAGTACACATAAATGCTGTCAAAACAACCGTTAACGGCAAACACCATGCTGTAAATACACTTTTTGTATACTAATAAATTGCAGACATTTATTGCAGCAATTTAGATTTGAATCGACAGATTTGAAGCTTTAAAAATTCAACCTAAGCTAACTGGCTCCAAATTGTCTAGCTTGGAATTTGAATTGCACTAGTTTTGCGATAACTTTAGCCATCAACTGGGAATTCTGATCAACAAAATTGGATAATATATTACCGTACAGATACGGTTGCAGAATATAGACTATTTTTGAACAGCCATTTGTATACTTTCACAACATTTTGCTGACTTTGAACGTAAATCACAGGTTGAAATTTTCATTGGTGCTCTCTTGCTCAACTCATATCGAAACTCATGGCATTGAAACTGGTGCTTTTCCACCAGTTGCTTTTCAGAACTTTAAAAAACTGCCGACCACACTTAGTTTATCATTATTTTTAGTTTTCATTTTTACGCTTGCCCGATAACTACCATACTCTTATGTATTTTGTTTTTTTGAAAGGGTAAGGGTAAAGATAAACATCCTGGCCATCTCTTTTCTTGTTCTATAAAAGGAGTTGACTCGATGGGGGCAACTCTAATTCAGGGACAAACGGAGGAGTTAACTAACTGGGTACTGGGGAGCTAACAAACTGAGGAGTTAACAATCTGGGGATATATACGCCTGTTTTACAGTAGGTATTATAGTATTGGGTAGTGTATGTACATGCTGTCATTTATTTCAAAAGTCAACTTACAGAGTCGGCTAACAATTAGCATACTGCTTGAATACAGTTTTATCTTTATATGTTAGAATTAAATTTGCTAATAGGATAAGCCTTCTAATGACAGTCAGCTTCATTCACTAAAAATGCGGTGTCTCCCCTTTAATCACTAAAATTGTTCCCCATCAGAATGGGAAATGTTTGAGTTATTGCACAATTGTTTCAGCTTTAGGTACCCATTCAAAAGTATCTATACCTAGTAAAGTTTTGCTTAATTTCCTTTCTTTTCACTGCAAATTGAGTAAAGTTAGTCCAAAGCAAAGTTGTGACGTTTGGTCGTAAATTTTCACCAACTCATTCTAGGTATTCTTAGGTAGGCATTTCTTTCCAGTAAAAGTTTGGTAGTTGTTTTGCTTGCCTTCTCGTTTTCCTCTGTTTCTCAAAATTAATTACCGTTTAGTTTCAACAAAAGTGAATCCTATTTTAACATCCAGAAAGAAAATATAGAAACAGCACCAGACTTCCAGTTAATGCTTTTTATTTAACTTTTGTGGCATTGGTAAAGTTTCAAAAACGAAAAGCAGCTCTATCAATCAATCAGCAACAACTAGGTAATGATTTTGAAACTTTCTTAACTCAGTTCAAGCAAATTTGGAGAAAAACAATAAAAATGTCCGGCGGTTTTTAGACTTTAACCCAATTTAGATGAGGCAAAGTGGACCTGAATCTGTCCAAATTTTCACCAAACTGAGCAGCTTGTTTTGAATAAGGTGGAACGTTTTGGAGCTGCATAAATTAGTTTGCCTGGAGCTGAACGGGTGGATGTCTCACTAAGGCCGGCAGGCCCGACGCGGGTCAGTACTGGAGTGGGCGGGATCTGCTATTTTCATTTATAAGGTTTGGACTAGTTTTCATTTTTGGAAATTTTTGAATTGAAATTTTTTTCTAAGAAAAATTTGAAATCTTGGATTTGAAATCTAATCCGATTGGAATTAAAGCGTCTGACTATTGAAGACACCTTGAAGACCGTCAAGCACAGCTACCTGTATTTATCTTCATCTTTAATTTAGCTTGTTTTTATCTCAAATTTGAAGTGTAATAGTATATTCATTTATTATTATACCAGGTCAGGTAAGTTTCCTTTCCTCCAAATTCAAAGCTTACTCCTTGTTGGACTTAAACATAAAATGAGGTGCGAACTGCTCCTAAGAACTTTACTGTACCTACTGCTCAAAATGAAAACAAGCTGTGAAAAGTCTCTTGTAATGTTATCTGGGATGAAATTTCATTTCCTGGAATCTGGAACACTTGTGTCTTGTGCAACGGCAGCAAATTAGCAAAAACGAGCCCGGCCCAACATTTTAGCGCACGCTCCGGTCAAAAATTTCAAACGGACCCGGTCGGGCCCGACTGAAAATATTCTGAAGTGAAGGTCTCTCTTGAACACACTTAACGTTTACAAAATTTAGAATTTGGGATATTGCTGGGTCGTAATATATTTACTCTTGTATTGGCCATTTAAAAATTATTGCCTATATATACATTACTGGCACTGGGACATACTGGTCTTGATCTTGAACAGGTCAACTCTAAGGCTATGCTCTAGCTGGCTTCGACTTAAAGTATTTAAACATACAGCCCTTATTTGAAAGAGGAAATAGCTGTTCCTGTTAAAAATCAGGAATACAGGATGGTTGAAATGTGCGCAATAAACTACATAAGGAAGGATCAGGATGTCGCTGAGTGATTGGATGCTGACCGACTGTAAAGCAGAAAATTGTTGGTTCGATCCCTGCCCTGGGCAAGTGTTATCAAAATTGGGTTGAGTTCAACCCGGGTTGAACCCATTTTTGGGTTCAACCCTAATATTTTAGGGTTGGCTAAATCCTGGTCCTCAACCTAATGTTATCAAATATTTTATGGTTAACTTATCTTTGCCACCGTTAATTCGGTTCTAACTCAGCCCAGATTTCAAACCTAACCCTGGTTTTTCAACCCGGGTTTATTCAACCCTGTTTTGACAACATTGGGTTGAACTTTTCAACCCCCCTCTCAGGCCGGGTTGAGGTTTCAACCCATGTGGAGATGCTTGATAACATTCAGCCACTAATCCACAAGAGTAGTATAGTAGGAACATTTCGAGCCCCGCTCCCGGAGTAATTGACCTTGAAAGTTTAATGTCCCTTGAGATTTCGAGTTTAAAAGATTTGTTAATACAATCTGTTTTCCCCAGGGTTTTCTAGTCCAGAAATTTTCTTCATACTTTTGTAAACAACATCTGTTGTCCCTAGGGCTTCCTGTTCGCGATTTTTCTTTCAATACCAATCCGTTTCTCCTGGAGAGTTCTTGGAAGTTTAATTTTGAAAACCGTTATCTAGGTGTACCTAAAGAGCAGTGTAGTAATACAACTATGCATAGCCACACAATAGTACAGTATATATATGTATCTTTTGTAATTTACGACCACATTTTTACCTTACAATTAAGTGTGAGGAGTTACTTCTGGCCACCAATTTCACTGCTTGATTGCTGTGACAGATGACTAATTAGTACTAATTCCATATTACAGTGGTTACAGGTTTCAAAATGCACCTGCTTAAATGATCCCCTCTTGACTTTAACTTATCATCCGTACACTGCCTACGAATTTACAAGCAAATTTATCTCCTTTCTTCATGCTACCATAACTGATCGTCAGCGCCATCGTTACTATATATTGTTACCGTCCCTCTGAGTTCTTCCCCCGGGACTTGGGACCCGACGTCGGCCCATTACCGGACTACCTACCTAACAAACTTACTTCCTACCTATCCTAGCAACCTAACTTATCTCACCTAATTTATTTACACTAATCTAAGCCCGGTCCCAGTCTAATGTTTTTGTATTTTTTGTTTTATTGTTTTTATTTTTTATATACAATATACACCACTTCTATATACAGCTATATAAGCCATGAAGAGGGCTATTGGGATAGACAGTATTTACTATAAACGAGCTGTTAGGATTGTGCTAGGACTGCCTATTGCCAGGGAGTCGCATCTCCATGAAAAAATTCCGCATATTCTATTCCATCCACATTGGAAATAAGTATTGTCCTTACCACTTCTTCCCCAACAACCCTTTCAATTTTAATGACTGGTGGGCAGCCACCTAATTTCGCCATAGGTGCATAAGCAGCTTGTTTGGCTTCTTCATATGAACTGTAACATTCAGGATTCCTTCCCACTGTAACTCCATCCGTTGTCGACACCACATAAACTCCAGTAGTATCTCTCTGCCATGTTGTGTCAATGTTTATCATATGTCTGAAAATTATCTTTCTGTGATGCAAATCTTACAGTTTATGTTGTACCGTTTATATCGTTCGTGCTTTTATTGATTTAATCCTTTTTATTAATTTCTTGCTTTTGCTGACTGCACTGCATTCACTTTTTTTATCTATGCAAGAACACCTGCCTCAATAATGTTCAAATTGTTTTCGTCGCTGACAGTTTCTATCTCAGTTCTACAAACAGGACAAGTGTAATGTCTCAGAAACCAAGATGTTATACAAAATTCGTGAAATATGTGGTCGCAACTCAGCTTACGACATACAAGGTGACTATCAAAATCTTCTAGACAAATGGGGCATTTGGAGCTAGGTTTTATGAAACAAAATGTTTGGTGCTCTGGCATGTCGGTCCCCATCTCAAAAATCTGCACGTCTGCTTCTAAGTGTGAACAGCAAAGTACCAGCCTTATTCTTCCACTTCTTATGTAGCAAGTTTCACAGAAATATATTGGACCAATGAGGGGGAATGATGCCTCGTTGCTTTCGTGAAAGTAACTGTTTACTAGTTTTTCCAAGGGTGTGTGACAAAGTTTGCAGTTAGCAGTAGTGGAAAATGGAGTTATTGTCGACGCCATGCTTAAGTCAGATGATGCTTTTTCGTTCAATTCCTGTCGATCTCTATTTCTTCTTCGGTCTACTGTTGTTTTGGGTTTTATGTCTTCTTTTTGTACTTTGATCCTTTTATATAATTTGAAAGTTTCCTTTATATGCTCTTCGTCCTTTTATGTATTCTATCTCATCGTTTTTGTAAAAAGTGTTTCCACCCCTCTGCGATTTTACCGGTATACCGGAAGGGCTTGGGAACCTTCTGAGCTTTCACCCAGGCCGCATTAATGGTTTTGGTTTTGTAATTTTTTTGTGGTTTTGTGATTTTATAATTTTTTTGGTCCCTAATATACTACCTACACTATATACAGCTGGTTTTTACCCCTTTTCCTTGGGGAGCCCTTAAGAGGACTGTTGGGATATAGACGCTTAAAACGTCATAGTTGTGACTGAAGCATATCTCTGCCCAGTCGATGTTGAGAGAGTACCAACAAGGCTCAGTTCCGAGGACGGTTAGATTAACTTTTTGATCGAATGATTTTTTGAGTTGGTCTACCTTTATCTTATCCAGGCATAGAAACTTTGGTGAAATAAGTGCACCTACCAAGACAGTCAGTATCGCCGCTATTAGGAAGATAGAACAGACGGGTATTAGTATTTTACCCCAACCGAACTTCATCGGTAGAGCCGTTCCCATTATTTCCCACCTAAGACTTGTTAGATCACCTGCTCTGCCCGATCATTTATGAAGGGTACCTTAGACATTCTACAAAACTTTTTACAATTTCGTCGTTTTTAGAGGGCCGTTCTCTAAGATAAGAGATTATATCTTCGAAGGAAAACCCTTTATCGCGGTGGTAAAGAAAGTAGATACAATACTCCCCACAGACGAAAGTGGTGTAATCTTGTAAGCGAACCGGGTTATGCTTCTGCAATCTATCGTACTTATCAAACGCTTTAAGTGGAGGTCGGCCGTAGCTGTCAAAGTACTCAGCGTAATCATCTAAATACATAGCAACCCAGTGCTGGCCAGGAAGTTGGCAGGGGTCGGTGTTGGCTACGAAGCAGCTCGGTTCATACTCAGAATCAGGAAGGTGATCAATGGGAAAGACTCCAACGAAATTTTGAACGAGAGGAGCTAGTGTGTTTTCAATTTCTAGTGTATTCATATGGCGTAATCAAAGAAAGGTGTGCGGTTATAGTCGATTGAGACAAGGTTATCAAACTCCCCGTATATAATGATTTCAACCCCCTGAGGATAGGTTGTAGCACTCAACGCCTTACTCAGTTCCATCCGTAGAGAGACGTCTCCCTCCCGAATTAACTGCATTGCGCCTGTGTCTGTGTTATCCGGGGTGAGATCAAAGGCGAAGAAAGCGTTACCATCTTTGAAATCAGAGTAGCTAATGTAGCACCCTTTATCATCCCCAGCCATATCGATAGCTTCAAAAAGGAAAACGAAAGGGAAGGTGTACCCCCGAGGTTTAGAGAAGTCAATTTTCATGGGTTGTCTAGGAATGTACTCGTCCCCGCATTTTAGACTAATTTCGGTAATGTTAATTGTCTCCAGGGTTAGGGGGTCAGCGGTCAGAGAACCGTTAAACGCCTCCGACTTGACTACCCCGATTATCACCTTTCTAGGAAGTTGGCCAGTGAATATAGAATTTTCGACTATGGTTTGTACGCCTGCGCTCAGATGTCTAGCCACCACCTTAGTTCGTCTGATGGGGTATTTAGCAGTGTTACCTTGGGAAAGAATATTTTCAATAGCTAGCGACATAGAATCCTGACACTTAACCTTTCTTACGTACCAGCGCATGTCCTCAACCTTTACTTTGCTGCTTCCCTGAGAACTGAGACAGAACTCATCGGGGTTTCGGTGCAGCTCAATAGTCAGTTGACAGTCGCTTAGGAGGTACTTTTCTTGCTTAAACAGGTCGCAGTGGATCGGTGCCATAAATTCAGCGGATTTTGTAGCAACCCAGGTGCCCCTTGTACCAGAATCGAACTCATAGCCGGCAGCCTGTAAATGGCCTTCTTTTGCATTTCGAGAGTAATTTAGCATAGTTTCAATGTAAGCCTGGTATGCGTAGTGGGGCCCCGAGTTGTAAATTTCCTTGTCTGAAAGTTTGACTATGCAGCGCTGGAAAAAGGTTTTGCCGAAAAGGTTAATGGGAGTCCCAGCATCGCCCTCAATTTTAACCCTGAGGTATAGGTAATTCTTGTTTAGATCGAGCATGTACGAATCTTTAGGAACGTTGAATCGGTAAGGGCCCGAGTCTGTGATTGGATTTTGAGGACCGATTTCCGCCCAGTACCCATGCTCAACGGCGACTTGGGTAGGTGGAACAGAGAATAGGTCCAATTCCGACTTGAACCCAGGGAGAGATCGTGAATCAACTTGCTTAGTCATCACGTGAATATATCTAGATTTTGTTTCGGTGGTCTACCTCGTCCACGTACTCCTTTTATGTTGTTAGATTTAGGTCTTTGACCGATACCTTCACCTTGTTGAATATGTTCACCAGCAGCGGTTAATGTCTCACCAAGAAACTGTTTACCTCTCCGTTTCGCAGCTGCTTTTATGTCTTCACCTTGGGTTACGTCTGACGCTAGGGCTAATGCGTTTTTTGCTAGACTTTTGCCTGCAGATAAACCGACTCGTTTGAGAATTGGAAGTGCGGCTCTAAATAAACCCCGGAATATGTTGCCTATCCCTGCTCCTCGTTGGTACGGAAGCCCCGCGTATGCAGGAAGCGCCCCACCAGTTTGAAGTAGGGTCAACTCCCAAGTATCTTGAGTCTCTGGTATGTACTGGCAGCGCATTATCGTCGCCTTCTAAAGTGAAGCTTAACGTAAACTTTTCCGAATGCAAATTGTACAGGCCTTCCCGCATCATCGTTTATATTGATTTCTACGGTATCGAAGTCTTTGTGAAGGACAGGGACGTAATGTGGATTGTGGTATTCCTTATTTACTACCGCCCCATGAGTTCCCTCTGTTGTAACTACCCGAATGAGTGGGACCAGGGCGTTTCCTATAACTTGAGGAGCCACCAGGTCGCAGTAAACGAAGAGAGAGTAGAAACCCAGTCTAAGATCAGGTTCAGACTCAGCTACGAAAACTATTTTGTCATCTACTGGATCACCGTCCCTTTGCATTGGGTCGGGGTAGTAACCTAACATCATCCAGAGATTTTTGCTTAACTTAACGGTATTGGGAAAGGTCTTTGGTATTGAAAACATTACCCTGTGCCTATACCCATCGAATCTAAATTTAATTGGTGCTCTCTCGCCTGTGACGGGGTGTTCCATGTTAAGTATAGTGAAATTAATTGCATCACATAGGTCGTCCACTGTTTCGTAGTGTCGTTTAGGTAGGAGTTTAACCATTGAGGTCTTGTCAGGAAACTTAAAGGAGACGGCCGAGTTAGCTGCAGAAAGATTACCCCAAGTCACTGGATACATCATTTCTACGAGAGCAACTTCCCACTCACCCTGTAATTTTATTCTATGAGGGAGCTTAACCCGATAATCATTTAGAGAGTTAGTTTTGAAGTCCCCCGTGTTACTGGGGAGGAACATATAGAAATCCGTCATTTTCTGATATCCAACTATTGAACTTATCTGGATAGCCTAACCACTTGACAAAATACTCTTTCTTCCTACCCCGCTTCCGAGTTTTTATTATCTTTTCAACCCAATAAGAGTCTGGTTTATCTACTTTTTGTAACTCCTCGGGATAGAATAGGCCCTGTATTGGCTCATCGGCTAAGTCTTCAAGTTCGTACATTCCGCTTGGGTGAACCGACTTTATTTTGAAAAGTTCCTCTGACCAATTTGGTAGATAGCCTTTCTCAAATCTCCCTTTAGTCTTACTTATTCGAACAATGTCCCCTATTTTAAACTGCTTGCTTAACCTGTTGCCTTTTCCTAGAAAGATCTCCCTTACCTTCCCCTCATTCTCTGGTATCGAAGCCTCAGTTGGGGTCATTTTAATTGTACGGTGCTTTGAATTGTTATAACCACTGACGAAACTTTGGAGAAGGTCTAGGTACCTGTAGCTCCTTGTTCGCGTGAAGTACTTCCATATTTTAGTCTTCAGGGTTCTGTTAAAACGTTCAACTATGCTACATTTAATGTCAGGGTTATTGCAGGTGTAGTAGCGAATGTCCTTTGATTTTAGTAAACTTTGAAACTTTTTATTCTGGAATTCTTTCCCTCTGTCACTTAACACTTTCTGGGGTTTACGTCCTTGAGCTAGAATATTTTCAAAAGCCGCAGTAATGTCAGCCCCCGATTTGCTTTTTACCGGTTCTACCCAGGCGTACTTGCTGAAGCCGTCAATACAGGTTAGTAGAAAGTGGTAATCGTCGTTTTGGTCAGCTAGGTTTGCCATGTCTGCTAAGTCAATCTGCCACTGCTCATCTATGTCATGGAATACGTAACTAAGGTGAGGATACTTTCGCTTAATCGGTTTGTGGACAGAGTAGGTATATTGCTTTCCCAGCCACTCCTTGACCCGTTTTTGAGAGACGCCTGATGCTTTTGCTAAAGTGTTTATACCGGAAAACGCTGAGGGTTTGGAGGGGTCGTAATATAATTTGGTTAGAAGGTCTTCCATTTTAGTTTAGCTAGTGCTTTACTGAAGTTAAAATGCTTACGTTCTGCACCTTTGCGTCTTGTACGTTTTTGCGGAAATTTCGTTTTAGATCTAACTGGTTTGTCGCTAGGTTGATTTACATAGCGTCCCGTTCCAAACTGAAGTCTCTGCCTTACTTTTCGTATCCGTTCAACCGTGTCCGTTATCGAAGGAGTACCTTTTATTGCTTCCCACCGCTGACGATTACCGATAAACTCTCTTGGAACATT
Source organism: Trissonchulus latispiculum (assembly GCA_030248195.1). Lineage (NCBI taxonomy): Eukaryota > Metazoa > Nematoda > Enoplea > Enoplida > Ironidae > Trissonchulus > Trissonchulus latispiculum. The sequence goes on from JASAND010003607.1 coordinate 36,799, forward strand.
ACTTTCTCTTAGAGCCTCAGCAAACAATTCCCAACCTCTTGCAGGAGATACTGTTTTACGGTTGCGCACAAAGTCATGAATTAGGTCGAAGATTCTAGAACCCGGCTCTGATTTACCCTTGTATTCTATCTCCCCTTTCTCGTTTACTTTAAAGTCAGGAATAGATTGGACAAAGTTAATGAGGTTTTTCCCTTTACTTTGGAGAGTTATAGGTAAGGTGGAGACAATGTCGGGAAGGGCCTGTTCGGTGGGTTCGGTAGTGGTTATGTCTAATTTATAGGGCTTTTCCTTTAAAAACCGTCTTCTGTAATTAGCCTGTTGATACCTTTTTAACTTTGTGTCGGCAGATTCTTTACCTTTTAACTTTTCTACGACATCTTTCTCTAGAATTTCTTGGTGCTGATCGAACTCTTCAGGCTTTACTAGTATTGAGTACTCCATTATTTTATAAAGCTACTTGCAATACCACTGACTATCCCAATTAGCGGACCGAGGAGAGCGGGGATAAAGCCACCCTTCTGAACTATAATTTGCTTCTTGTCCTTAAGTTTTACTTTCTTATCTCTCAAAGTTCGTAATATATTTACGTGTTTGCGTAGAGCTCTTTTGTCTGCCTCGGATAGTTCAACGTTTCCAGAAAGTACGTTCTCAATACAGTCCAGGATAGTTCTAATTAGACTGAGATCGCTGCTTTCAATGATAGCTTCTCTGACCTTTTTCTTACAGTTGCAGAGATGTATGAGACAGGGAAGATTGCTTTCAAATCTCTTGGCCATTTCACGTTTTTATTGATTTCTATTATCGGATAGGGTACAGTTGCGTTTTTATTGATTCTTTCCCGTTTTTATTGATTTTGGGAGATAGACCCCTGTCCGGTTGAAAATATGCGTTCTAAGGCGGTACTGCTCTGGGGTTTCTTGGTCCAGATCAATAAGGAGGTAGCCGTGGGGTTTTGAGGTTGCGTGGTTAAAAGATTCCATAAAGTAAGCGGTGTTAGTTGGAAACATTTGTCGGGCTAGATTCATTGCCGTAAGCTTATCTGCTGGATTTTTCATTAAAACTATGTATTGGCAGTTTATCCTATTAGTTCTTTGTTTATCATAAAATAAGTCTTGGGTGATGTGTACGACACTGCAGGACCAGTGATGGCATCCCCGAGTGAACAGTCTGACCAGTTTAGAGTCTTTTTTACTTCATCCATAAGATCGTCAAGAATTAGTAAAATCGGCTCCTTGTTCCCTTTTAGTTGTTCCAAGTCAGGTAAACCCTCAACAAACTCTGCATCTATTTTTTCGTAGGCCGCCTGCCACTCGGTAAAACACCAAATAACCCTTTTCGGGGAAGGTCTGATCAGTCTATGTGCGTTTTTAACAAGTTTTGATACGAACGTAGTCTTCCCTGCTTTAGTCGGGGCTGAGACCATGCAGGTAAACGGATGCTTGAAGTAGAGAAATTCACAAGGAATACAAGTCATTGAGCTCGCTTTTTGTAAGATAGATAGGCCCGAGGTACCCGCTTTCTATGTTTTTATTAACGTCAAGACAAAGCTGAAAGTTGTATACCTCTGAAATTAAGGGACAGTGCTTAGCGGAGGCGGTTACACAACGTCCTACAGAGCACTCGTAGTATAGGTCGAGAATTGAATTAAACTGGGATGGAGCGTAGTAGACGTATTGCCCTTGTTTGGAAATCCGTATCCTACCGTCTGCTTGGTATTCTAAACGAAGTTGTTCTTTGGTCCATAGCCAAATGTTTATAGACATACTAATCATAAAGGCTAGACTAAGTGTGATGATGAAAACGCATTGAAGGATATCCTTGGTTGGGCTCATTTTGTAAGTCTCAGACATTATGTTGTTTAAATTACCAGTTTTTATGACGTCATCATAGTTTCTTTTACTTACCCTCCCCTGGGACCCAAAACCGACGCCAAATTATTACTCCCCCATTTTTACAAACGATTTTTGAGGCTTGCCATCTGCCGTCCCCAGGGACCATTTGATAAAAATTATTTGAACGCTTACCAGCTGTCATCCCCAGGGACCGAAAATCAACGCCAAATTATTATCCCCTTGGGACCGTTTCACAAACTTTTCTGTACGCTTGCCATATGTCATCCCTTGGGACCCAAAACCGAAGCCAGGTAATTATTCCCTTGGGACCCTTTTGCCAAATTTTTTCTGCGCTTGCCATATGTTCTCCCTTGGGACTTTTCCAAAATTTTATTTTAACAAAACCACGCTTACCATCTGTCGTCCCTTGGGACACCTGTCACTTTTGATTGATGACCCACCCTGTCGGCGCCTTTGATCTTTGCCGCACCTGTCAAATTTGATTGATGACCTGTCACTTTTGATTGATTACCCCCGCTGTCGGCACCTTTGATCTTTGTCCCCTGGGAATTAACAAAAACCTATATAAGGACGCAAAAATCGGGTACCCCGTCAGTTGGACTCTGTCAGTCGTCGCGAGCGGTCGGTTCTCTCTCTCTCTCTTTGTCTGAACGTGACTACTTATACAATTCGATAGAAGTTCTACATATAAACAGCAGCGAAATTTTTGAAATAAATCCATATAAACGAATAGTACATATAAACACAAAGTTAAGGCAAAGTTAATCTAATCGACAATCTAAGTTCATATAAACTAGAAAGTACATAAAAGCGCGAAGTCAATAAAAGCGAGAATCTCAAAGTTCATAAAAGCAGCATTCGACATTCTAAAGTACATATATAAACGCTTGATAAATTTGATTTTCAATTTCAATCATGTCCGCTATTAGACAATTAAATGCTGCTATTTCAACTGGCATCTGGAAAGGAAATCCCTTAATTACCCAGGCCCTCAGAGACCAAGCCATCTCCCTCATCAAATCAGAGTGGGATGGTAAAGAGGTCATTGGGTCTGACGATTTTTGGACCTATGCCCAATCCCTACCCCATCTCATCCCCCAAACTGCTAGCACAGCCCACACCACCTGCTCAACATGTAATGAGGTATTCCCCAATTTGGCCGAGCTCAAAAAGCACAAGGCAACCCATTCTAACAATCCTATTTTTCCTTGCCCAGTTTGTCCAAAGACCTTTACCAGAAAATATAACTTGGAAAGGCACATCACAAAATTCCATCCCACTGGTGGTCCCTCCTATGAATGCCGAAAATGCGGCTTTAAATATAAAACTTATAAGGGCTATCAAGGCCATCTTAGGACTCACAGAGAGGCCCCCAAAATACAGGACCCCAGGACCCTTAGGCAAACCCACTTCTCCAATCTCCCAACAGAAGATGCCCCCAAATTGACTAGAAGTATAGTTAAGGATTTCCCCGAGGACCTTGCCCAAATTTATAGAGAAAATTGGAGTCGGATTAGGACTCGCTACTTTGTTTCTTCCGGAATCCAAAATAGATATAACTTCCGCATCGACGAACCGTCTAAGATTAAGGACCTAGTTAAAATTATTTTCAAACTTCAGAGGTGGCAATTCAAATTTAACCTTTCTTTTGGATTTGTGCTTAGGAACATCGAAGATGGTGAGCTTAGGTATTACTACCCCTCCGGAAATAGCCGCTATTTCGATGAGCCAATCCATATTTCAAATGAGGGCGATCTAGCAAAAATTTACTACGAGCTAGAAAGGGGGGATATTCTTGAATGGGTTAGACAACAACGCCCTAATACAAAATGGACAGTTCTCCAGGTTACAAATGTTTGCTTTTACATTAATAAATTGATCTCCTATCCTATGGGTGAAGCTAGATATCTTCCAGATTACGTAAAAAATAACCGAGGTCTCAATGCATTGGTTACCAATAAACATTCAGGAAGACCCTACCAAGACGAAAAGTGTTTATTTAGATGCTTAGCTTTAGGTCTTGGATCAAAATTGAATGCATTAGAGGAAAAAACTAATGAGCTAATCGATCAATGGGTTCAACCTGGGGAAGAATTTAATGGGGTTTGTCTTGAGGAGCTAGATGAGGTGGAGGAAAAATTTGATATCGGTATTTCAGTTTACGAACTTGGACCCGCAGCTGAGGAAGCCGATGAGGAACCTGAAGATCTCAATGAACTTCTAATTCAAAATCATGAAAGAGATCAAGAGGTTACAGATATTGCAGCCAAACTTATTCGAAGACCCCTGGGTAACCATTCCAGGAAAATGGCCCTTAACATTTACGAAAACCACTTCTCTTTCATTAAAAATTTAAATAAATTCACCCAAACTTGGATGTGTTCAAATTGCGATAAGGTATTCCACCATCATGGTAATTTTATGAAACATTCAAAAAGTTGCGAAGTTGGCATAAAACAAATCTTCCCTGGCGGAGGAGTCGGACCTACAAAAACAATTCTACAAAAAATCAGCGAGTTAGGAATCCCGGTGCCAGAATGGTACTATCCCTTCAGAATTTCCTATGACTTTGAATGTATGTTTAAACCTACTGATAAGAAAAGTGGGCCAAAATTGATATACGAAAAGGAACTGGTTCCCGCCTCTGTTTCTATTGCCTCAAATGTCCCGGGTTATGAAACTCCAAATTGTATAATAACCACTGGGGATCCCTACGATTTGGTGGTCCGAATGAAGGACTACATGGAAAAGATAGCCGATAAGGCCTACGAACTTCTTAGGGAAATTTATGAGCCCACCCTTGCTGGTCTAGCGGAACACGAAAAACTTCTTACTGAATTTGAGGAATGGTTAAAGGAAGTTCCAACTCTAGGATTCAACTCAGGAAAATTTGATATGAACCTTATAAAGTCTTGTTTAATCAAACATTTACTCCTAAATGGCCAAGAAACTAAGCATGTAGTCAAAAAGAATAACAACTACATGGCCCTCTCTACTCCCAAATTGTACTTCCTTGATATTACTAATTACCTTGCCGCTGGTACTTCATACAAAAAGTGGCTAAAGGGATTCAAAATTGAAGATCAAAAAGGTGCCTTCCCCTATGAAGCCTTCACTTCCCTCGAGTTTTTAGACCAAGGGTTCCCACACCGTGCCTTGTACTACTCAACCCTTAAACAACAGGAAATTTCAGACGAGGATTTCACAGCAGTTGTAGCAGCCTGGAGGAAATACAAATTTAAAACTATAAGGGATCAACTAATGTGGTACAATAATTTGGATGTAGGGCCCTTCCTTCAAGCTACCGAAAAAATGGTAGACTTCTGGAAAACAATGGGGATTGACATGTTTAAAAGTGGGGCAATTTCTCTACCTGGTCCTGCTTACAAACACATGATGAACAAAATTCCAAAACATACGATCCTTCCCCTTGTTAATAAGTTTACTAAACATTGGCACAAATTAATTAAGGATAACATCGTGGGAGGGCCTAGCTTGGTATTCCACAGATATCATGAAGCCGGGGTTACCGAAATTACAAATGGATTCAAAGTTGCTCAAATTTTTGGGTTCGACGCCAATGCCCTATATCTCTGGTGCACAATGCAGGAAATGCCTACAGGTCTGTACGCCGAATGGAAACCAACTGAAGATGGGAAATTCAAAAGATGGCTACAACGGGGCAGAAAAGAAGCAATGTGGCTAGAATATATGGCAAAGGCAATGGGGGTTCGAGTTGAGCATGCTTACAATGGGGGACAAAAAAGAATAGGGAAATCCAAAGTTGACGGGTGGGTATCTGAAAAGAACCTCGTTTTACAATTTCATGGGTGCTATTTCCACGGGCATGGGTGCCAATTGGATAGAAATCAGGACCCTGAGGATAGAACTAAAAGAAGGGAAAGAACGGAAAGGGTTGCTCAGGCAATTAAGGATGGGGGTTTTGATTTGCTTGAAAAGTGGGAATGCGAATTTGATAAAGACCTTAAAGGCTCCCCAGATATGCAAGAGTTTATGGAAGAACATTTTAATCTCCCTAAGAAAAGATCGGTCCTTACTTTTGCACAGTTAGTTACCCAAATTCAAGCCAATAGACTCTTTGGACTAGTTGAGGTGGATATAGAAGTTCCTGAGGATAAGAAAGAACATTTTGCGGAGATGACCCCCATATTTAAAAATGTCGAAATTACTAAAGAAGACATTGGGGACCATATGAAAACGTTTTGCGAATTGAATGATTTGATGAACCAACCTAGAAGGGGTCTAATTGGGAGTTACTTTGGAAAGAAAATTGTCCTAGCCACTCCCCTAATTAAATGGTATCTAAAACACGGGCTAAAAATTACTAAGATTTACCAGGCAATAGAATTCAAACCTAAGGCTTGTTTCAAAGAGTTGGGAGATGAGGTTACTTACCATAGATCTGCAGCTGATTCCGATCCCGATTTAGCACTCAAAGGGGAAATGTTCAAACTTTTGGAAATTCTTACTATGGTCGAACTATCACAAATTTAGAAAAGCACCAGGATGTTAAATATTGTCAACGGTCTGGGGCTAGCAGGGAAGTCAATGGGTGGAGATTCAGGAGATTAGATGATTTGGGGAATGGGGTCTACGAAGTGCAATCAGCTAAGTCCAAAATTGTTTACCGACTTCCGGAATTAGTGGGGTTCTTCGTCTACCAATACGCCAAACTTAGGATGCTCCAATTTTATTACGATTGTCTCAAACCAAATTTGTGGCCCGAAACCTTCCAGTTGTGTCAAATGGATACCGACTCCCTCTACTTTGCCTGCTCTTCCAAAAATTTAAGTGATTGCGTCCCTATTAGAAATGAAAACCAATGGCAAAAGGCCCTTAAAGATTTCTTCGTCTTAGACCCTTCCCAAAAACGTATCCCTGGGTTATTCAAAGAAGAATGGACCGGAGATGGGATTATAGCGCTTTGCAGCAAAACTTACCTAGCTTGGGGAAAGACGAATAAAGTCTCCCATAAAGGAGTAAGTAAGGCCCTAAATGAGTACACCCCCGAAGATTTTAAAGAAGTTTTGGAAACAGGAAATACAAAGTCAGGGGAAAATCGTGGACTTAGAAATATAGACAATAAAATAATACAATATTTTCAAACTAAAGATTCCCTACCCTACCTTTATCCAAAAAGAAAAGTGTTAGCAGATGGGGTAAGTACGGCCCCTTTGGATATATAGTATATATGTTTGCTGTACTTGTTTTATCCCAACAGTCCTCTTAAGGGCTACTGTAAATAGTTGTATATTGTATATATAGAAAATAAAAAGAATATAATAGAAAAACTACAAAAACATTAGACTAGGACCGGGCTTAGGTTGTACATATCATAGATTAGGTTTAGGTAGTTATGTAGTTAGCTTAGGTAGGTAGTCCGGTAATGGGCCGACGCCGGGTCCCAAGCCCCGGGGGAAGAACGCAGAGGGACGGAAAGAATAACACAAAACGCAAAACCAAACCTAAAACTTGAAGTTGAACGTACGGTTGAATGAAGGGTCGTAGCTAGGTCAAGGGTCAATTACTCCGGGAGCGGGGCTCGAAATGTTCCTACTATACTACTCACAAGCTTTCGCTTGAACCGTTTTTATGTACAGATTTTGTAAATGGACACAATCGATTTGAATGTTTATCATAAAATTGTTTTCCTGCATTTTAGCAAATTTCACTCATTTTTCTTTACAAATTTGCTATATTGTTGACATCTGCGTTTTGGATCTTACATATGCATAAAGTCTGGAGGCTGTCACTGGTGTTAGGTTAATATTAATGGGACTTTTCCCACTAAGGAAATTTATCGCCGTTTGCAGAAGTCAACCGTTAGACGTAGCAGGTGCCCTATCTCTACCAGCATTGATGCTAGTGCGCTGTGCTCAGGCTTACGTAATCCTACTGGCACTGATTGTTCGAAAAGGTAACGGTTTTTGTTACACATTATGTAACATTCTACGAAAAATTTAAATACTAATATAGTAAAATTGCTAACTTTAAATCACTAGGTTAAAGGTAAAAGTAAAGGTTTACCCCAGGAGATATGTATCTCCGTCCTACCACAGGACATGGGGTGCCGGTGCTCATCCCCGGATTCTCAGCTGTAGAGCCAGGAGTGTCACCTCAAACGGTGACTGCATCCGTGGAAGGGGGGCCGGCCCTTCTACACAGACCCCTGTTACCTTCCCACCGTAGTGGTACCCATTTACCGACCAGTTAAGGATGGATAGCTGGTTTGGCTAGAGTAGAGAAAGCTTTGTGGCCTCCGGGGATCGAACCACCGAAATTTGACCATCGGAATCGAACCATCGGAATTCTGACCAGCGCCTTAGACCACTCGGCTATCCCGACACTAGATGGAATGTTAACAGGATTGCCAGATTCACGTTTTGTCTTGCTTAACCTACATGAAAATAACTACAAGCAAAGTGGCATGAATGGGTTGCCGCTGGCATTTTTCCTCTTATCAGGAGTCATAACTGAAGCTGCGTACATTTAAGAGCTTTGGCCCTATTACAACTTTTTATCTACTCAATGAGAGCTTCCGAATGACACCGGTATCGACCGGATCCGACAATTTTCAATTTTGACCCATTTTGACCGGTTTTGGCCATTTTTGACTCCTTTGACGCCCCGTAACTCATTTTCTGTACATTTTGGTGCTTTGTCCCTATTACAACTTTTTATCTACGCAACGAGAGCTTTCAAATGATACCGATATGAGTCCGATCTGAGAACTTTCAATTTTGAGTCATTTTGGCCGTTTTTGGCCATTTTTCACTATTTTTCGCCTCATAACTCAAAATGAGTGCATTTTCAGGCCTTGACCCTATTACAACTTTTTCATTACTCGTCGAGAGCTTTCGAATGATACCAAAATTAGCTCATTTGGACAACTTTTTTATTTTACTCATTTTTACTCACGGGGGTGCTCCGGGAGCACCTCTGCTCCCCCGGGGCTCCCCGCGCTTCCGGGAGCAGTTCAAGTCAAGACCTTCAAAATGAGGTATCAACCACCTCTCTACCCCTTTCCAATCTCGAGATAGAAGGGGGGGACAAGAATCCGGAGAAGAAATAATAAATAATAATAATAATAAATCCTACCGGCATCAACGGGTTGTCGCAGCCGTTTTCCTCTTATTCCTCTGTGCTTATATTGACTCGGGCTAAAACTCAGTTTTGGAACATTTTCAGACTTTGGCCCTATCACAGCTTTTTTCCTACTCGCTGAGATCTTTCGAATAAGTACCATATTGACAACTTTTAGGACATTTTAAAATTCCGGTTTTTCCGGAAATTACGGATTTTCCAATCTGCGGTCATAACTTTCGCCAGAAACATTTTCAGAAAATACGGTAATGATAAATATTACTCAGTGCGACGAGCTCTTTCGTTTGAGTACCATATTGACTAGTTTTGAGCAAATTTTTCAAAATCCGGAATTTTCCGGATCGAATATCTCGAAATCCGGAAATTTTCCGGAAATTTCGATTCTAGTTTCGAAATCAGCGTGGTCGAATTACCCTATAACCAACTTTTGAGCGAAATCGGAGACAAAAAATTTTTTGGTCCAAGATCCGGGTTTTCGTGAATTCCCGGATTTTCAGTTTTTCGGCTATAACTTTCGCTAGACGCATTTCCGGAAAATGTCGCAAGAAGGAAAGTTGTTCAGCTCGGCGAGCTCTTTCATTTGAGTACCATATCGACCACTTTTGGAGAAATTTTTCAAAATCCGTAATTTTCCGGGTCGAATATCTCAAAATCCGAAATTTTTCCGGAAATTTCGATTTCAGTTTCGAAATCAGCGTGGTCGACTTACCCTATGACCAGCTTTTAAGCAAAATCGGAGACAAAAAATTTTTAAGTTTCCCTTGGTCCCCCCTTACCATTTTTAAAAATTCCGGGAGCCGCCATTCCCGGAATCCGGGAGATATCGGGCTACCCCCACTTCCGGTACCACTTCAGGTCACCCTACAACTATGGTGAAAATTTCAGCCCGATCGGTCCAGCCAATCTCGAGAAAAAGGGGGGGGACAAGATTGTTTACCGATATAATAAATAAACAAGCAAATTGGCATGAATGGGTTGCCGCTGGCATTTTTCCTCTTATAAACAAGATATATAAGTCAATTATCCTACGATATTACTCCTTGTTCCTATGACAACTTTTTATATACCCAAAGAGATCTTTCGATTGATACCCATATTATCGTTTTGCCATAACTTTTGATTTTGACCCATTTTGGCCGGCTTTGGTCATATACCCTTTGAGGCCCCGTAACTCATTTCCTTTACATTTTGGTGCTTTGGTCCTATTACAACATTTTATCTACGCAACGAGAGCTTTCGAATGATATCCATGTTGGGCGGTTTCTGTTACTTTCAGTTTTGACCCATTTTGACCGATTTTGGCCATTTTTGACCCATTTGAGGCTGCGTAACTCATTTTTCCTCCACTTTATTGCTTTGGCCCTATTACAACTTTTTATCTACGCAACGAGAGCTTTCAAATGATACCGATATGAGCCCGATCTGAGAACTTTCAATTTTGAGCCATTTTGGCCGTTTTTGGCCATTTTTCACCATTTTTCGCCTCATAACTCAAAATGAGTGCATTTTCAGGCCTTGAGCCTATTACAACTTTTTCATTACTCGTCGAGAGCTTTCGAATGACACCGGTATCGACCAGATCCGACAATTTTCAGTTTTCACCCTTTTGGCCGGTTTTGGCCATTTTTGACCCCTTTGAGGCCCCGTAACTCATTTTCTGTACATTTTGGTGCTTTGGGCCAATTACAACTTTTTATCTACACAATGAGAGCTTTCGAATAATACCAATACGAGCCCGATCTGAGAACTTTCAATTTTGAACCGTTTTGGCCGTTTTTGGCCATTTTTTGACCATTTTCGGCCTCATAACTCAAAATGAGTGCATTTTCAGGCCTTGACCCAATTACAACTTTTTCATTACTCGCCGAGAGCTTTCGAATGATACCAAAATTAGCTCATTTGGACAACTTTTTTATTTTACTCATTTTTACTCACGGGGGTGCTCCGGGAGCACCTCTGCTCCCCCGGGGCTCCCCGCGCTTCCGGGAACAGTTCAAGTCAAGACCTTCAAAATGAGGTATCAACCACCTCTCTACCCCTTTCCAATCTCGAGATAGAGGGGGGGGGACAAGAATCCGGAGAAGAAATAATAAATAATAATAAATAACGGACATACCCAAGTTAAAGGGTTGCCTTTTTGTTGAAAAAGCGGCAACCCAACAAGCGAAGTGGCATGAACGGGTTGCCGCTGCATTTTTCCTCTTATAAACAAGATAAGTAAATTATCCTACGATATTACTCCTTGTCCCTATGACAACTTTTTATATATATATATATACTCAAAGAGATCTTTCGATTGATACCCATATTGTCGTTTTTCCATAACTTTTGATTTTGACCCATTTTGGCCGTTTTTGGACATTTTTGACCCCTTTGAGGCCCCGTAACTCATTTTCTCTACATTTTGGTGCTTTGGCCCTATTACAACTTTTTATCTACTCAACGAGAGCTTTCGAATGACACCCATATCGACCGGATCCGACAATTTTCAATTTTGACCCATGGCCAGCTTTGGCCATTTTTGACCCCTTTGAGGCCCCGTAACCCATTTTCTGTACATTTTGGTGCTTTGGCCCCATTACAACTTTTTATCTACGCAACGAGAGCTTTCAAATGATACCAATATGAGTCCGATCTGAGAACTTTCAATTTTGAGCCATTTTGGCCGTTTTTGGCCATTTTTCACCATTTTTCGCCTCATAACTCAAAATGAGTGCATTTTCAGGCATTGACCCTATTACAACTTTTTCATTACTCGTCGAGAGCTTTCGAATGATACCAAAATTAGCTCATTTGGACAACTTTTTTATTTTACTCATTTTTACTCACGAGGCTGCTCCGGGAGCACCTCTGCCCCCCCGGGGCTCCCCCCGCTTCCGGGAGCAGTTCAAGTCAAGACCTTCAAAATGAGGTATCAACCACCTCTCTACCCCTTTCCAATCTCGAGATAGAGGGGGGGGACAAGAATCCGGAGAATAATAATAATAATAAATAATAATAATAAATAACGGACATACCCAAGTTAAAGGGTTGCCTTTTTGTTGAAAAAGCGGCAACCCAATAAATAAAGAAACATAGCCATAACAAAGGGTTGTCTTTTTTTTAAAAAAATGCGACAACCCAATAAACTAGCGCTGCTGCAAGAATGTGTTGCCCACAACACGGCCCTTTGGGGTATAGATTTTGCTAGATACTTTTTAAGTTATTTCTGTTCAGGAAATCTGTCCCAGGACTCCAAGAGCTTTCAATTAAGTACCATATTGCCCGTGTTTCAACGAATTTTTGAAAATCCGGTTTTTCCCGGAATTCCGGATTTTCCAATCTGCGGCCATAACTTTCGCTAGAAACATTTCCGGAAAGTATGGTAATGATAAAAACTACTCAGCTCGACGAGCTCTTTCATTTGAGTACCATATCGACCACTTTTGGAGAAATTTTTCAAAATCCGGAATTTTCCGGTTCGAATATCTCGAAATCCGTAAATTTTCCGGAAATTTTGATTTCAGTTTCGAAATCAGCGTGGTCGAGTTACCCCATGACCAACTTTTGAGCGAAATCGGAGACAAAAAATTTTTGACCAAATTTTGGATTTTGAAATTTCGCCTTGGTCCCCCCTTACCAACCGAAAAATTCCGGGATTCGCCATTCCCGGAATCCGGAAGGTATCGGAGCCATCTTGCTTCCCGGAGATGTCCTAGTCAAGGGCTTCAAAATGAGGTATCAACCACCTCTGTACCCCTTCCCAATCTCGAGATCTAGGGGGGGACAGACGGATAATAATAATAATAATAATCATAATAATAATAAGCACAGACCAATAACAAAGTGTTGCCCATTCCTTTGGAAAAGTGGGCAACACAATAAGTCAAAAGGCATCAAGTGGTTCCCGCCCGACATTTTTCCGTTTACAGAAAGGGCTCATTTCCAGGAAAGTGCAATGCGTATGTGTATGACTACCCATGTTCGTACGTACAATTTATCCTTGCTTCCGTATTTATAAGCACATATATATATACATATTCATATTATTACAATACTGGTAGTGATGGGCACTGGAATGTTTTTATATCCGGATATCCGCCTATTTTGCGTTAACGGATATCCGGATATCCGGTTATCCGCCTATTCCAAACTGAAGTTCAAGAAACATTTTCGATTTTGCAGTTAAACGTGCAATTTTTCTGTCAATTTTTTCGGTATGCTGTGAATTTCTATCATGCAATCAAGCCACAACCTTGATTTCAAATATATTTTTGAAAAATATTTTCAAAATTTTGAAATTTTTGTCAAAAATTTGCTAATTTTTCATTACTTTGTCTGAAATGTACAAGGATATCCGGATATTTTTCTCAAATCGGATATTATCCGGATATCCGGATATCCAGTGCCCATCACTAATACTGACATATATACCCACTTTACGTACGTACTGAATTTGGAAACTGAAACTGTCCAAAAGTATTGAATTTTGAAGCGAAAATCGCAGCAATGGTCCACGGGGCCATCGCCCTACCGTTTTCAACCTTTCACCATGTTTGATTGATCACGTTTAATATTCTTGTTTATTCTTGGTTTAAAGTGATGAACGTAATTGGCATATAGGTCGAAAACGGTAATCCCATCGCCATAGGGATCGCCCCCGATAGCTCTGCTGCGCCAAGCGCACGGGCCCACAGCTATAATTTCTATTACCACCATATTGCTACTGTATAGCACAACTAGACATTTAAATCCAGCTTCCAAACAACACTGTTATTCATTTTCTGGGGGGCTCCGCCCCCCAGCACCCCCCTATCAACAGGTTTCCAGCAACTTTCAGTTATGACATACTTTTATCAGTTTCGTTACTTTTGGCACCTTTGAGACTCTTTCGAATGACACCGGTATCAGCCGTATCCGACAATTTTCAATTTTGGCCCATTTTGACCGTTTCTGGCCATTTTTGACCCCTTTGGAGCCCCGTAACTCATTTTTCCTACATTTTGACGCTTTGGCCCTATTACAACTTTTTATCCATGCAACGAGAGCTTTCGAATGGCACCGGTATCAGCCGTATCCGACAATTTTCAATTTTGGCCCATTTTGACCGTTTCTGGCCATTTTTGACCCCTTTGGAGCCCCGTAACTCATTTTTCCTACATTTTGACGCTTTGGTCCTATTACAACTTTTTATCCATGCAACGAGAGCTTTCGAATGGCACCGGTATCAGCCGTATCCGACAATTTTCAATTTTGGCCCATTTTGACCGTTTCTGGCCATTTTTGACCCCTTTGGAGCCCCGTAACTCATTTTTCCTACATTTTGACGCTTTGGCCCTATTACAACTTTTTATCCATGCAACGAGAGCTTTCGAATGACACCGGTATCAGCCGTATCCGACAATTTTCAATTTTGGCCCATTTTGACCGTTTCTGGCCATTTTTGACCCCTTTGGAGCCCCGTAACTCATTTTTCCTACATTTTGACGCTTTACCCCTATTACAACTTTTTACCTACGCAACGAGAGCTTTCAAATGATACCCATATTGGGGGATTTCCGTCACTTTCAATTTTGACCATTTGCAGCATCACCGTATCGAGTAATTGCTAATTGCCTGACACTATGGAACCCAGGTGCCCGGAGGGTCTTCCCCCATCGGGTGCCACCCTACATGCCAAATTTCAGGCCAACTAGTTGACTCTAGCTCGAGATAAAGGCGGAAAACCCCTTCAAACGGCCGTTTTGGCCGTTTTTGGCCATTTTTGACCATTTTCGGCCTCATAACTCAAAATTGGTGCATTTTCAGGCCTTGACCCAATTACAACTTTTTCATTACTCGCCGAGAGCTTTCGAATGATACCAAAATTAGCTCATTTGGACAACTTTTTTATTTTACTCATTTTTACTCACGGGGCTGCTCCGGGAGCACCTCTGCTCCCCCGGGGCTCCCCGCGCTTCCGGGAGCAGTTCAAGTCAAGACCTTCAAAATGAGGTATCAACCACCTCTCTACCCCTTCCCAATCTCGAGATAGACAGGGGGGACACGAAAATGTGGACAATAATAAGAATAACTAGCGCTACTGCAAGAATGTGTTGCCCACAACTGGTTTTCTGTTTATTTTTCTGCTATAACTTTCACCAGAAACATTTCCGGAAAATACGGTAATGATGAAAATTACTCAGCACGACGAGCGCTTTCGTTTGAGTACCATATCGACCACTTTCGGAAAAATTTTTCAAAATCCGGATTTTCAGTTTTTCGGCCATAACTTTCACTACACGCATTTCCGGAAAATGTCGCAAGAAGGAAAGTTGTTCAGCTCGACGAGCTCTTTCGGTAGAGTACCATATCGACCACTTTTAGAGAAATTTTTAAAAATCCGAAATTTTCCGGGGCGAATATCTCGAAATCCGTAAATTTTCCGGAAATTTCGATTTCAGTTTCGAAATCAGCGTGGTCGAGTTACCCTATGACCAACTTTTGAGCAAAATCGGAGACAAAAAATTTTTTGGACCAAAATCCGGGTTTTCGCGAATTCCCGGATTTTCAGTTTTTCGGACATAACTTTCGCTAAACGCATTTGCGGAAAATGTCGCAAGAAGGAAAGTTGTTCAGCTCGACGAGCTCTTTCGATAGAGTACCATATCGACCACTTTTAGAGAAATTTTTAAAAATCCGAAATTTTCCGGGGCGAATATCTCGAAATCCGTAAATTTTCCGGAAATTTCGATTTGAGTTTTGAAATCAGCTTGGTCGAATTACCCTATGACCAACTTTTGAGCGAAATCGGAGACAAAAAATTTTTGACCAAATTTTGGATTTTGAAATTTCGCCTTGGTCCCCCCTTACCAACCGAAAAATTCCGGGATTCGCCATTCCCGGAATCCGGAAGGTATCGGAGCCATCTTGCTTCCCGGAGATGTCCTAGTCAAGGGCTTCAAAATGAGGTATCAACCACCCCTGTACCCCTTCCCAGTCTCGAGATCTAGGGGGGGGGGACAGACGGATAATAATAATAATAATAATAAATCCTACCGGCATCAACGGGTTGTCGCGCATTTTCTTCTTATTCCTCTGTGCTTATATTGGCTCGGGCTCAAACTCAGTTTTGGAACATTTTCAGACTTTGGCTCTATCACAACTTTTCTACTATCCCTACTTGCTGAGATCTTTCGAATAAGTACCATATTGACAACTTTTAGGACAATTTTTGAAATTCCGGTTTTCTCGGGAATTCCCGGATTTTCAGTTTTTCGGCTGTAGTTTTCGCTGGACGCATTTCCGGAAAATGTCGCAAGAAGGAAAGTTGCTCAGCTCGACGAGTTCTTTCATTTGAGTACCATATTGACCACTTTCCGAAAAATTTTTCAAAATCCGGAATTTTCCGGGCCTAATATCTCGAAATCCGTGAATTTTCCGGGAATTTAAATTTCAGATTCGAAATCAGCACCATCGACTTACCCTATGACAACCTTTTAAGCAAAATCGGAGACAAAAAATTTTTAAGTACAAAATCCGGGTTTTCGTGAATTCCCGGATTTTCAGTTTTTCTGCCATAACTTTCGCTAGACTCATTTTCATAAAATGTCGCAAGAATGAAAGTTGTTCAGCTTGACGAGCTCTTTCGTTTGAGTACCATATCGACCACTTTTGGAGAAATTTTTCAAAATCCGGAATTTTCCGGGTCGAATATCTCGAAATCCGGAAATTTTCCGGAAATTTCGATTTCAGTTTCGAAATCAGCGTGGTCGACTTACCCTATGACCAACTTTTAAGCAAAATCGGAGACAAAAAATTTTTACGTTTCCCTTGGTCCCCCCTTACGATTTTTAAAATTCCGGGATTCGCCATTCCCGGAATCCGGGAGATATCGGGATGCCCTTACAAACGGGAGCACTTCAGGTCACCCTACAGCTATGGTGCGAATTTCAGCCCGATCGGTCCAGCCAATCTCGAGAAAAAGGGGGGGGACACAAATGTTGACCGGAATAATAAATAAATAAATAAATAAATAAATAAAGAAACTTAGCCATAACAAAGGGTTGTCTTTTTTTAAAAAAATGCGACAACCCAATAATAATAATAAGCACAGACCAATAACAAGGTGTTGCCATTTCCTTTGGAAAAGTGGGCAACACAATAATAATAAGAATAATAAGAATAATAAACATGTCCAGAACATAGGGTTCCAAACCCTTTGGAAAAGGGCGGGAACCCAATAATAAATAAATAACGGACATACCCAAGTTAAAGGGTTGCCTTTTTGTAGAAAAAGCGGCAACCCAACAAGGAAGTAGAATTTTGAGTGCGTATATGCTTCACGCTAAGTACAGATATCGCAAATTACGATCTCAAGAAATGGAATTTCTTACAGAGATTTACAGTACAGAAGCCAACGGGTACCAAAAGAAATATTTCAATTTTTCTTGAAAAGTTGCATGCATGACTGCCAGGTCGCAGTCATACAAATCGCTAAACGCTTGAGTCAAGTTTTTGTTCCTAGAGAACGATCTTACATTTAAGCTTATCTTTGTGCCTTTTTGAAAGAGTGTAAACAAGTTACTCAGGAAGTCAGATGCTGAGTTTAGTGAAGATCTGTTGCATTGCAGGTCTTGCGGTTCACAAACGTCGCTGCTACTCCTGTGCTTCAGCCACTCTTCAGAATCAGCAGAATCTACTAAACGGGATTGTGAATTCGTTCAATACAGATTGTGACCTTCATCGATCCATGGTCACAACCGTCCCCTGTTCCACTGCCTGTTTCTATGTTCACGGGCCATGGAAAACTGACGGTATAAAATTACTTGAAAAGTTACGCAACTGAAATCCAAGTGAAACTTTTCTAACACTTGTATTGGAATACATAGGTAATGCAAGTTCCTTGTGCTCTACAAGAATTAAAGCTGCTGCAACTTGAGTTGTAATTGTTGTGGGTTAGTTGTAGTCAGGACTGACGACTGACTTTGGTCAATATCACGACACGAAAACTCTACAGGCTTGGCTAGCAAGATAAAATTTAGTATGAATAAATTTACTACCTTTAAACAATTTATAATCATTGGTTTATAATTAGCCTAATGAATGACTGGTATTTCATTACATATGTGCATATGAGCAATTGTATACAATTAAATCGTTAAATTTTGCTATTTCAGATGGACATATAATCAATGTTAGCTTCCAGGGGTGTTGGCGGGACCTTCTGGAGTACGATCTACCTCCCCAGATACCTCAGGTTGACCAATGTGGAAACTGTTCTGAAGTGTTCAATCCGGAAAAGTGCAAAATTGATTTCAATCGAATCAACAACAGTTTTAGGCCGCAGCCTCACAGCGTTTGCATTTGCTGGGGAAATCTGTGCAATTATCGATCGGTTAAAGGTGGTACTAAAAGTATTCACTTAGAATGGAATTCTGTCTTTATATTACTGTTGCTTATACTGTATAACTGTTGTTACCTGATTTTTGCATAAGTGTTTACTGAATACTATTTACTGCCAATATAGTACATTACCATGACATTAAAGCATAGCAACAGGAACTACGGATCTAGTTTAGATAGTTCACGAAGGCATCAATCTCAGATCTTTCCTAAGGCCCTACGCGTTCTATTAGCCATTAGCCCTCCAGTTTGAATTTATCGAATTTAAGCAAAATTGGTCATTTTGTGAAAATTAGCATCACGTAAGCTCCATCTCCCCCAATTGACACTGGTGCAGTCATATTTTCTTCATTTCTCCACTAACATGTTTATAACGTATTTTTATATGCAGCATGTAATAGCATATAATGGGTATAATGTCTTATATGAGCTTATAATGTAACACTAACAAGTACGCTACGTATTAGTGATGTGGATCGGATCGGATCGGCAGCCAAAATCACCTACCGATCCGACCCGGCAAATGGCCGGCGATCGGATCCGATCCGATCCAGCCCTGGATCGGACCGATCCGATTCGATCCGACCATAATGTTAATTTTCAATCGTAGACACTTAAACTGCTATATTTTCCGATTTCCCCTTATTTTGCAAAACTCTTCATCAAACTTCTCACCTGAATCATATTGAATAATTCTGAAAGTCCGTATCAGAAACTGCAGCTGCAGAATGATACACTCTTAGAAATACTTTAGTAGTTTCTACTGGAACAACTCCAGTAGCTCAGAAATACTAAAGACTTTAGTAGATTTGACTGGATGGTGGAGTAATAAGTACTGGAGGTAGTCCAGTAATAAGTACTGGAAATGTCTTAGTAAGAAATTACTGGTTTCTCCAGTAGTTTCTACTAAATATTTTAGTAGCATTTACCGGATTTGGATTTTCCAGTAATTTGTACTGGATCCAGTATTAAATTGCACCAAACTCGTACAATGTGTCGAAACACAAAAGTACTGGATTTTCCAGTAGTTTTTACTACTTTTCCCAGTACTATTTACTGGACTCCTGAAATACCCCGAGCACCAAAAATACTGGATTTTCCAGTAATTTCTACTGGTTTCTCCAGTAATACCTATCTACTGGACTCCTGAAATACACCGAGCACCAAAAAATACTGGATTTTCCAGTAATTTCTACTGGTTTCTCCAGTAATATCTACTGGACTCCTGAAATACACCGAGCACCAAAAATACTGGATTTTCCAGTAATTTCTACTGGTTTTGGCAGTAATATCTCCTGGACTCCTAAAATACTCCGGTCACCAAAAATATATACTGGAGTCTTAAAATGTACCGAAACGCAAAAGTAGTGGTTTTCCCACAACGGATTGATACTGGTAATATCTACTGGACTCGTAAAACACTGAACACGAAATGAACTATATATTTGGCCGTTCCAATGGTGCTTAGAGCAGACTAAATTCTACCAAGAGTACATAATAACTAAGAGTGTGACAAGCGTGTCACCTGTTGTTAAGGAGGAAAAGAGTGTTCATCAAATGCACAATAACGGCCTACCCCCACAACTGAGTACCTGGTGACCCCCCCAAACTGAGGTACCAGGTACCCAATTGCGTAGCAGCACGCGAGTGGATGTTTACATGTTGAAGCTCAAAAGTGGCCAGCGGCAGATTAGAATGTTTTTGTAAAATATGGTGGGGGGGTGGGGGGGGGCTTGGGGGGGGGGTTTTGTTTTTAGCTTCAACATGTAAACATACAAGCGGTGGTGCTACAATGTGACTGAGTACTCAAGACTGAAGGTGACGCTTGTCACACTCTTAGTTATTATGTACTCTTGATTCTACTTACCTACTTATGCAATCTGACTGCAAGAAATGCTGGATTCAATTAATAATTTCTATTTCCAAAAGAAATTGGCAATATTTCTAAGAATTTGTAAGGTGGTGATTCCTTTTGGAGTCATCAACTTTGAACCATTATTACTCATTTATTACTTGGAGTTACGAATTCATTTCTATCAAAACGTAGCTTAATTGATCAAGTTGTTTCATCTGGAATTGAGCCGCCAACCAATGACATATATGTACCAAAAAGGAATCACCACCTTAAGTTCTTAATATGCCCTAACACGCGTTTATTACGTTACTAAATTTTCTAACAATTTAAAAGTAAGCTGCATTATTTTATGCTGAGAATAACGTGAAGTCAGTCGTAAAGATTTCTGCATTTACTGCAAGTGTTTAAATTATAATGCTGATATATACATGGTGTATGGCAAGGTAGATACACCAGTAACTGGAAGTATCGGCTTTGCTGCTACAAAAATTTGAATAGTTTTTGTTCAATCCTATTAAAATCGAAAGCCAGTGAATTTTAATCTATACGTAATCGATGCTAAGCAGAGTTGCTTTGTGGATCGCTAGGTGTAGTTTTAACCAATGAAATTATAATTGGGTGGGGTGAGAGGTTAATGAATAGGTTTAAGGTAAGGTAGGGAAGGAGGGAAAAAAGGAGAAAGAGGGAGGGGTTTAAGCAGTTGGGCGGGAAGGTTTAACGAATTTCTGAATATCACGTGATTTTTATATCAGCCAGTGTGCACTCAAATCTCCAGGGATTTTAAAATTTTTTAGTTCTGTGTATAAGTAAGAGATTCTAGTATGCATATAATGAAAATTATTAACTAAACCTTTCATATATAATCCAGTGGAAGCTTAAACCTAAACACAGAGTTAAACTATTTTTAACTCGGCTTGTACACCTTGGAGGAGGGGAAATTAAAGTTAGTTTTGCATAATTTGTGTGATACCTCAAGGTTTGGTTGGTTGATGTTCTGCTCTTAAAAAATTGGTGCAGACAAAACTAAAGAACTTCGACGGGTTGCTGACTCAAAGAGTATATAAAAGGAACAGAAATTGGAGCTACCGGTAAAAGATTGACTGTCTAAGTTTGCTTATGTTCCATATCATCAAGAGAGATCATTAATGAATAACATTAATTCTCAACTGCAATTTATCTGTATAGCGGTTTCAATGCTTTTTTCGGAAAACAAACGTTAACACAGCACAACACAAACAAACACTACGTGAATTTGCAACAAAGTACGTACCAGTGCTACCTAATAACTAATGAAAGCATTGCATACTCATGAGCATTAGCCATATTTTTGGTGACCGGAGTGTTTTAGGAATCCAGGAGATATGTATTACTGGCAAAACCAGAAGAAATTACTAGAAAATCCTGTATTTTTGGTGCTCGGGGCATTTCAGGAGACCGGTAGATATTACTGGAGAAACCAGTAAACATTACTGGAAAATCCATTATTTTTGATACTCGGAGTATTTCAGGAGACCAGTAGATATTACTGGAGAAACTAGTAGAAATTACTGGAAAATCCAGTATTTTGGGTACGCAGACTGTAATAGGAGTCTAGTAAAAACCACTGGAGAAAGTAGTAAAAACTACTGGAAAATCCAGTATTTTTGGTGCTCAGACTATTTTAGGAGATTGGTAGAATCTACTACTGGGTCCAGTAGAAATTACTGGAAAATCCAGTATTTTTGCCCCCCAAAAAGTTTTGGGGGTCCAGTACATAATACTAAATATCTAGTAGAAACTACTGGAAATTCCAGTAGTTAGTATGTCAAAGCAGTAAAGTGTTCTACATAGATTATCTAGTAAAGTTTACTACCTATTTCCAGTAGTTTTTAAAATACTGGACTACTTTAGTAGGAAAATACTAATCGCTCCGCTATGTCTTTATCGCACTGGAGCACTTTAGTAGGAAATTACTAAGATTCCAGTACTTTCTACTGGAACATTTCTAAGAGTGTATGTAGTCACTTTGAAAAAAACGATTTGTTTTGTTTTTGGTGTTTGATCCAGTGAGAACTACACAAAACCCAGTGAGAAATGAGAACTATACAAGGATATGATAAAATTGAAGAAACTAGGGTGTAAGACCAAAAAATATGCGTACAAACTTTGGTCGTATTTATAAGCAAGCAATGTACATGTTTTAACATCGTTCGGAAATGGAGACGACATGGAAAATATACGGAAATTATATTATGTAATATATATAATGTAATATATTATATATATTATATTATAAAATTTTATTACATAAAACGGTTGTATGTACGGAAAATCTAAAATATGCAAAGGTTTGATAAGATTTTTTTTAGTTCGGGCTCATTCACCGTTTAGGCACTGTAGTAGGCCTGTATGGTGTAGCTCTCCGCAGTCCAATGCTAAAGGCGGACAAGAAGCGGAGAAGCGAAGATCAGGGACAGAAAACCTGATCCCCAAGCCAAGCCGGCGTACGGTTATTGGCCACATTCAGATTATCTGAAGCAGCCGCAGTCGCCCCCAGGACAAATGGCGTTGTCTATTAGCAACACAATGTGTCCCCCGCATACCTGTAGCGACTAGGATGGCGGAAAACTATAACTGGCCTGCTCGAAAGGCATGGGATAAAAAAGAGGCTGGAGGAAAGAGAGGGAAGGGTGAGATCGAGCCTTAAATAGGATAGTGGGAAAGACCGCCTGCAACAAAAATAAGACTCTGCTGAGATTGCATCCATGAATGTCTTAATTTTGTCAAAATGAGCAGCATAGAACTGTTACAGTGGAACTGCCGTGGATTGGCGTATAAGTTAACTGAATTTCGAAGCCTTTTAGCTCAAAGGCAAGTGAAAGTTGCCTGCGTCCAAGAAACTTTTCTTACAGACAAGTATTCTCCTGCGCTTCCTAATTACACAACTTACCGAGTTGACCGGTCAGCCCATGGCGGGGGTCTTCTATGTTTGGTGGATCGTAACATTTCTAGCAGGTTAATTTCGCAGAATATTAACAATGGACAAGAAATACAGGTTGTGGAGATCACTTTGAGAAAAGACATTTTCAAGATCGTAAATTTTTACTGCCCCCATTCTCAACAATTGGACTTAACTGTTGCCCAGGAATTACAGGGCAACGCTATTATATTGGGTGACTTTAACTCTAAATCTGTACGGTGGGGTTATTTGAAGACTGATTCACGAGGAGAGGCCCTACAGCTCATGTGCGATGACTGCGGTTACATCATAGCCCAGGAATCTGCAAAAGTATGTAGTTACATTTACGGCAAAGACCCGAAAGTGCTGTACAATCCCGATCTAAGTACTTTACGGTTACCTAATTCTTATTCATGGTCCCTATCTACCCAGGACAATATGGGGTCAGATCATAGGAGCATCTGCTTAACATTAAATACCAAAACGACAGTTAAGCCACCGTTTCCTTTGACTAAACCTCTCTTTGATCGTGCTGATTGGAACAGATATGCCTACTATTTAGACCAAGAGCTGTTATCCTGCTCTCCATCTCTTTGTAACGAAATGGAGGCTGACCATTCGGGTGTCTCAGGTGACGCTTTTCAAAAACTTCAAAGCTCTAAATAATTTGCAAGGAAGCGCCGGGGACCAAGATGATATCATATTCTAGCTAGGTTTAGGACACTCTTCAAGAAGAAACCTACTAGAATCCTATATCGCTCACTCAGGCAGCTATCTGGGAAAGGGTGGCAAAAGGTGGAAGCGTCACCTGAGACAGTCACCATTTGAATGCTGTCCTTGTCAGGTGTATCAACAAAGCGGCTGCCGTCTCCATTCCATTTGGCAGGGCTGGATCAAAGAAAGTCCCTTGCGGTTTGTCAATTGCCGCCAAAAAAGCCATAGCTTTGCGACGTCGGGCCTTATCTATATTCCTACAAAGAAAAACAGCACAAGCCAAGACTGTATACAATTATTATACAGCTAAAGCTCGCCGTATTATAAGAAATCGCCGAAGGCAGGCCTGGTCTAAGCGCTTGTCAAGCCTTAGCCTACGCCGCAAGCCTCGGGAAGCCAATACCTTGTTCAAAGTTCTCAGAGGAGATAACAATTATGAAACCAATAGCCCCTTGCGCGATTCTGAGGGCCATGTGCATTACACCGTAGCAAAGAAGGCGAACCTTCTGTGCAAGCATTTCTCTCAAGTAGGAGCGAAAGCTGCAGACGAACCTTGCGCAGCCGACGCGAATGATAACCTTCCACAGCTGGGAAGAGGCCCCCTTCATAACTGTTTCGAAGATAGTCTGACCATGCAAGAACTTAATTGCGCCTTGAAGACTATAAGACCTTATACATCTCCCGGCAAGGATTCAGTATACAATGTTTACTTGCAAAAAATGGGGCCCTATGCCAAGACCGTGCTTCTCCATTTATTTAATTTAGTGTGGGTGAGAGGAAAATTACCTGACGCCTGGCTGAATGGGGTAGTACGGCCTGTACTAAAACCCGGGAAAGACAGAAGCAACGTAACTAGCTACCGACCCATTTGCTTATTAAGCTGCCTTAGTAAGCTAATGGAGCGAATTGTGGCTGGGCGTTTGGTTTGGTGGTTAGAGGAGTACAATCTACTAGCCAAAGAACAAGCTGGCTTCAGGAAGCAGCACTCCTGTATAATGCAGGTGCTGAGGCTGGTCATGGATGTGCAACGTGGGTTTGACAGAGGAGAATGCACTGCATCTGTTTTCTTGGACCTTGCAAAAGCGTATGATAGAGTTGATCGGGGCCATTTGCTGACCAAGCTAGAAGAAATTGGGGTGTCTGGCAAACTGTTGGGATTTCTGAAAGGACTACTTGGTAAGAGAACAATACAAGTAAAAGTTGGCAATTTGCTGTCCTCCTCGAGACAAGTAAACTATGGCGTACCCCAGGGCAGCGTTTTGAGTCCCATTTTGTTCTTACTTATAATGAATGACTTTGGACCTTGAAGAACTCATACACTTACGACCACTGGCCAGACCTTCCTCAAACAAGAGTTGGCGTTGGCATGTTTGCTGATGACGTAGTGATTTGGGTCGGCTCCAAGGATCAAAGATCCTGTCAAGGTATCTTACAGGCAGCACTGGGGGCTGTGGAAATGTGGGGAGCAAGGAACAATATGATTGCTGGCTTAGAGAAGACTTCAGCTTTGCTGTTTAGTCGTCGTCACTCAGATCAACCTCTCCAGCTGCACCTGCAACTGTATCATCAAGATGTCCAGGTCGTCCAATCAGTGAGGTATCTTGGGCTGGTTCTTGACGGGAAGTTGACCTGGAAGGCTCACATTACCAAGCTGAAAGCTAAAACAGAAAAGTGATTAGCAATACTGAAGCGGATTTCTTCAACCAACTGGGGGGCCAACAGAGAGGCCCTTCGTGATACCTATCTGACAACCATTAGACCAGTAATTGAGTTTGGGTGCGAGTTGTGGGGCTCTGCACCTAAAACATCAATTAGCCCTATTAACGTACTACAAAATAGGGCTTTAAGGATGATTTCAGGGTGCTTGCCTGGTACTCCGACGTGGTACCTAGAGCTGGACTGTAAAATCCCTCCGTTAGAGAAAAGGATTGCAACCTCCCAACTCAGTCTTTTCGAAAAGCTAAAAGACATGCCTTATGAAAGCTTTGGGCCCGACATTATAGATCCTGGACCTAGCTCGTCCAAAGTAAAAAAGAACTGGGTTCAAGAGGTGAGCGTACTACAAGAAAGGTTCCCCAATCCCAAAGGCAAAAGGGTACCAGTGAAGATGACAGCCTATCCTCCAATATCCAAATGCACCCTCCCAGTGGATCTCAGTCTCGTTGACTTAACACGCAATCGTACTCAAGCCGAAAAGCTAAGCTTTTCTCTTGCTAAAATTAATTGGTATACCGCATCTTATGATTGCCGTATTTATTGTGACGCAGCATTGATTGGCCCTCCTGCCGGGGCCGGAGCCGGGGTTGTTCTGTTTTGGGAAGATAAGCAGGAAGTATTTGGGGTTCCTCTCGGGCCCCAATCCTCTTCATGCGAAGCTGAGATAGCTGCCATAGTTAAAGGGATTGCCTGTTTACAGGAGATCCCCACACTAATTTCCAAAGCCGTTGTCTTCAGTGACTGTTTGTCTGCCCTCCAACGCATTAGCAAAGGGCCAACTGAAGTCGACCAGCTAGTCAAACACATGGGATTGGATACCCTGTTGGTTTGGATACCTGGCCATGTTGGTATAACCGGAAATGAAACAGCTGACAAAGCCGCAAAATATGCTGCTCGACTCCAGCAGCCGAATCCTACAACATTCTCTGCAAAAACCAGCATAAGACTAATTAAAAAACATTCTTGGAGGGAATGGCAAGATGACGCTATCCATGTTAATGACATGCGCTCACAGTTTTTGAAATCGCAAACGAGGGAGACACTCAATCGCTTGACCCGAGAAGGGCAAGTGGCCATCTCGCGATTGGGAAGTAACCATATTTTGGTAGCAGGTTATCCTGGGTGTACAGAGAGATGCCAGTGCGGGACCTTCATCACCGTTTTACATTGCTTGGCCGAGTGTCAACTACTCAAATCATTCAGAGAACAAGTGTGGCCTCAAGGATTTCCTGGTGTTGAAATTGCTTTGTGGGGAGAAGAAAAGGAACTGTGCAAAACTGTGTCATATCTAAAGCTCAGTGGACTGATTACCCAAATTTAAATAACATGTAATTTCAACTTATCTGATTCTTTTAGCGCTGCCAACCATAGCTGCGTATCGGATCGGATCTCTCACGTTTAGTTTCTTGATAAGATTTATGCACATTGAAGATTTAGCTTTTTTTCGTGATCAAATAGATCTGGTTCCGCGTCATACTGTTGCACTTACAACCTTTTCAGCCAAAGAACACCCAAGTTTCGGGTTTTGAAAATGTAAATATTTTAATGCTCACGATATGGTTATCACTTAATTAAAAGCTCTTGACAATCTGAACACGTTTAATACAATCATTTCCCAAAATGCACTTAATTCCCAAATTCACGGAAACAAGATTTTTCCGGATTTAGGTGTTTTCCATCACCAACAAGCCATGGGTCTTGACTCAAAAGGCCTTGACGAGCTGAACAACCTTTGAAATACAACTAGGTCCCAGAAATGACCCCTGTTCCCGAGATTCACAAAAACTTCCATCCATGAATAGTGAACTCGAGAAATTGGAACATTTGCAGATATTGGTTCCAGCTCATAATTAGCTTTTAAACAATACCGTATCATCAAGAGTACATAATACATAAGAGTATGACAAGCGTCATGCTCTATGTATTATCAGCTCGCTACTTCCTCGCATGCACGCTATCGGCCTACCCCCCCATAAATCAAACCCCCTTATCAAAGCGAATTCGCGCGCTATACTTGCACGTTTTAGAACGAAAACACAACTAGTCAGTTGGTTCAAAGTGCGTCTGTTGCGTGTAAACATAGCGGGCGAATTTCTTTGACAGTTTATGGGGGGGTCAGCCGATAGCGTGCAGAGTAGTGATGTTTCAGGCGGCCCATTTATTTTCAGTTTCAGTTTCGGATTCAGTTTCAAGCCTGCGAATTGAGGAATTTCAGTTTCAGTTTCAGGCGGTTGCTCGTCGGAATTTCAGATTCAGTTTCAGTTTCAGTTTCAGGTCTCATTTTGTCTGATTTTCATTTTCAGTTTCAGGCGGTCGCTCGTCGGAATTTCAGATTCAGATTTAGATTCAGTTTCAGGCCTCAAGCAAATTATTTTCAGTTTCAGTTTCAGTTTCAGGCCTAGTCTAGAATTTTATTTTTATATTTTTCACTACAAAAATTTTAGCTTTAAGCCTTATGGAACGGCTTTAAAACACATTATTTTTAGTAGATTGCGGGATAATCAGTGAAACTTCAGTAAAACTTTAATATTCAACAGTAACAGTTTAGTTGAATGTTTAAATAAACATCTGAAAAATTTGTGACAGCTATGATCAGTTTTCGAGAATGGAATGCATCTAGGTATTCATACATAAATCTACTAGAAAGTATAAATTCATATTGTAAATACATAGAGTACGTACAACTGCACAGCATTGCTTGTAATGCTTTAAATGCATATGTTCGAGCTGATAATAATTTCAGACAACACATCATCTGAAAGTATTTTCAGGCTAAGCGCAGTCTGAAATTACAAGTTTCAGGCTAAGCGTTGTCTGAAATTACAATTTTCAGTCTAAGCGTAGACCTAAATCGATTGATACTTTCAGGCCAAGCAAGAGCTGAAATTATTTTCAGACTCAGTGGTCGACTGAAATTATTTCAGTTTCAGTTCCAGGCCTGTTTTCTTCAGAATTTCAGTTTCAGTTTCAGGCGGCAAATCAAAATAATTTCAGTTTCAATTTCAGTTTTAGTTTCAGTCGTCGATTTTTTGCATTTTCAGTTTCAGTTTCAGGCGTCGAGCTCTACTATTTTCAGTTTCAGTTTCAGTTTTAGGTGCTGAAACTGAAATATGTACTGACTGAAAATACTTTCCGTTTCAGTTTCAGGTGCTGAAACATCACTAGTGCAGAGGATGTAGCGAGCTGATAATAAATACATAGAGCATGACGCTTGTCATACTCTTATGTATTATGTACTCTTGGTATCATTCAAATGCAAGTGGAAAAATATGCACCTGGAACATCTCTATTTGATCACGGGTACAAAATTTTGAATGTGGTAAAATTTTGGAGAAATTAAATATTTTTAATAAATTAAATAATTAATATTAAATATTTTCCGTGATTCACTCCCGATATCTCCAGTTCAGGACGATTCTAAAAATATACACGTATTGTTGGGGTTTGCTCTGAAGGCATAAGTTCGCAATAAACGACCAAAGTTTGCACACACAATAGCATAAAAGTGCGTCCGGCGGATTTTTCAGGCTTTTCACTTCTCAGCAAACACACTTTGGCGAAACATTTTCCTTCCAATTTCAGACAAGGTTCCTACTTCCTATTAGTTGAGAACTTTTAATCATACCAGAATAAGTAACTCTCAGCTAGGGTCGTAAATTGTAAAAAAGTAAAAATGTTAAAAAACATTTTTACAGTTATTAACAGAAGCAAAATTTCGGACTTTTTAACAGGTTTTTACACTTTTTGACACCACTCTTTTACACTTTTTAACAATAGATTTTTACATATTTTTAACATTTTTAACACTACTTTTCGGAATTTTTTACACTTTACAAATTTTTTTTACACTTTTTCACAGCTATACATAATCTAAACATTGAAGCGAGGTTTAGTGACCTAGCTTTCTGCACATCTTGGTGCACTCACTGGTCTGTAATGCGAAGTTTCAGCCGATTCTGCCACAGTAATTTGGAGTAATTGGCTCACATATTCGAAATGTCACCAAATAACAGCGACAATATCGATAATGTAATCCAGCACTGCGAACGCAGGGATTAACGAAATCACGCCATTATTATATAAGATAAGACAGATACTTGGAGTATTAATTGGAGCAAAGTTGGGTTAATTTGGTAAACCACAGCTCATTAGACGTTAGTTAACCTCCACCCGTATAGCCCTACAACACCAAATTTTTCGCAATTTTATTGTATCGCACAGAAAATAATACAATGGTCTACATATACCGCCGATTGTGAAATGTAGTGTTTTCAAGTATAGTATACATTGCAAACAAGTTTTGTTTTAGTACGTATATACATTAAAAGTATTTTATTTCGACAAGTAAAAATGACACAAAAAGTAAAGACGGTGGTTAGACCCTGTTGAGGATTTTTCGGGAATTCATTTTCGATCAATAAGTTGCCGACTGTAACTCGGTTGCAATTGAATTTCGTGCCAGATAACCTGCTCAGAGGATTGTTTCTTTTCACTGAAAATTTAGAAATCCTGCAAGACGGGTTCAGTGAACATCTCAGTCAATAAAATTTCACAAAATGTCTAATTATATAATTCTTCTAAGCCATAAAGGAACAATATTTCAGAATAAAAATTTCACAGTCAAAATAATCTCTGAAATCTAAAACACCAGACAACACTCTGACAAATTTTTCAAAACCGAACATTCTCGTTATATAAAAATCTTGAAACTTGAAATAGAAATTTTAGAAAATTCTGAAATTAAATAATTTGAAAATGCTGTTGATTTTCTGATCTCACTAATGCAAATAACCTAAATGGCACTTTCGGCCCGCACTTTCTATATGTTTGTTTTGCCAAATCTGCCGTCACTTTATAAGTGAAAAAAAACACTGGGTGCCCCTTTTCTTTTGGTACCAACGTTTGCCCTGAAAAAATCGCTCAGAAGGCCAAATTTTCAAAAATTTTCCGGCTTCGCCGGAGATTTTTAGTCGATTTTTACCTATTTAAGCGCTATTTTGCACTAAAAATGAACTTTTTTGGAGATTACTATAAAAACAGCGCTATTTTTAGCATGTTTTTAGAAAATTTTTGAAAAATTTTCGCCCGCCCCAAGAATGACTCGCCCCCTGAGGGCCCCCCAAAGAGCCCCCCCCCCCAAGAAAAATTCCCTAGAATAAGCCCAGACACGTACAACTCTACTTTAACCAACTAGCAATCAATAACTGTTAATTGATTTATTGAAAGAACAACAGTTACATCAAGAACACTATTTACATAAGTGGGGCCGACTCGATCTTCGATAAAATCAACACAACAGTATTTAGATCCAAATGATGATCAGCAAGTTGAAGTTTTGCTTTTTTAATTAAATTCAAATGAAGGCATCGTACATCGTTTTTGTTGTTAGCATTTGGAACTTAAGTTTTGAATAATTTAGCTTGCTCACGCTGCATTTGTAGCAATAACGCAAGAGATAAGAGATGCGTTTACTCTATTGTTGGTGATTTTGTTCTTTTATGCTAGAAAATGGTCCACCTTTGAAGTTCCTCCCCTCCTGACTTCCTGAGGAAACATTCCCAATCTCACATGGCATGATTAGAAAAGTCCAGAAAGATAGGAATGATTAGAAAATGTCGAGGAAAGATTCAAACAAGACACCCGAACATGATCATAACTTTATCACAGTTCGCAGCTTTGGAAACAGTTTTAAGGCATTCTCTGTAGTAACTTTCTTCACACTATCAACATCCAATTTCTTCAGTTTGGCCAAAATTTCCGCACTGACTGACACATTTTTAGGCTCATTGCGCTCCTGAAATTCATCAAAAAGTCCGAAGTTAAAGCAAACGAGTTCCCGAATTACAAGAAAAATAACAATGGAAACCAGAAACGGAATGTTACAAAACTTGGCTACGACGTACAATTGTTGTAATCAAAAGAAATGAAGGTTGCTTCAAGAAATATGATGGCTCTTCTGACAGCTAATGACTGGAGTTTAAATATTTGAAAATCAAAGCACAGAGCAAACTAGAGTAAGCGTTTGCATTTTCACGATTTCTGTTCTTTTACGTGAGTTGATTTAAGGTGCTGGTTTCCTTTCGGGTATTTTTGACTCATACGGCTTTAATCCTTTACGTAACTAGCTGAAACTTGCGAAATAACCCATTTCCGTGCTGTTTAACATCCTGGGACCAGTCCCGGATTTTTAGGCCAAAAGATGGGAAAGTTTTGGTTTTTGGCCTTAGGCTTCCACTAGGTAGACCAGACACCGGATTGGCTGTTATGGCTGGAAAGAGGACACAAAAATGAACATTTTTGCTTTTACAACCTTTGAGCTATCTCCAGTGGTTAAGTCAGTATAAGCAAAAAACCATTTTGAGGGTCATAAAATGGTCATTTTCGAGGAAATCAGTTTTTTTCAAAATTACTGCCAAACCTTACGAACAATTTTCGTCCATTTATACTCAATCGATACAGCATCCAAATGCACATTTTATGAATCCCTACTAGCCGGACTTTATTGCTCTGAGCTAGAGATTTGGCAAGAAATAATTTTGGCAAAACTGCGGCTTTTTGTTTTAAACATCGATTTCTCAAAAACTACTCAACAGATTCCGGAGATTTTCACCACAATGGAAATTCGTACTATTGCGGAGGGACGTTTTTCTTGGTTTTGGCTAAAACGTTCCCAGTTTTGAGAAAATTTAGTGCAAAGTTTAAAAACTTAGTGTCTCCGTGCATTTTGCGAATTTTCTCAAACGTTAAGTGACACTGAGCGAAACCCAAAAAACGTCCCTCGGCCCATATATCCTCTGTATGATAGAGCAAAAAGAAATTTTGTCTGGTTCCGCATTTTTAAAAAATCTATGTTCGAAAATTTTTGGTCTATACTTAGCAGTTATGTCAGAAAATTTTTACTATTTTTTTGCTAATTTTGCAAGTTTCGTAAGCTCATGTGAATGTCCTGATTATAAGCTTTAAGGTGGTGATTCCTTTTGGAGACATCAACTTTAAACCGTTGTTACTCATTCATTCCTAGGAGTTAAGGGGGGGGGGGCTACGAACGGTTTTGCCCAACTTCTTCAGAGAGACCTACCTTTTGCCATATGATTAGCTAACATATCAAGGTTAAATAGTCCGTAGTGGGCATTATTATATATAACACACACCGATTCTGGCACTACGCCAAAGTTGAAATTTTGGTGCGAAAAGTGGGTTTTTTGAAAAAGCTTTTCTGAATTCTGGTGTATTAACGGTTTGACCATTTTTGAAACTTTTTGCCACAAATGTTAACTGTTACTAGTGCTAAATATTAAAAGTATTCCGGCTTTCGAGCGTTGCTTCCTTCTTTAGTTATAACAGCTCAAAGTTTGAAATTTTGCAAAAGGTTGCGAGGTGACCGTGCGCCGTTTTCGATCTAATAAAATTGGCAGCCCCTAGCCTACCCCAGCTTTTTACCAGTTATTAGGCTCTAATAGGGGCATACTGTCTGCGAATTTCAAGGGCTTTAGTTTTCTGGTTAGTGTGCTAGCCAACTTTTCGTTAAGAAATAACCCTTATTTTTGGGCCTGAAAAGCTAGCTAAGCGCAGTAAAAATGGGGTCAAAAATTTTTTTGTCTCCGATTTTGCCGAAAAGGTGCTTACAGGGGTTATTTGACCTGCTGAATCAGAATATGAAATCCGTTTTTCGATATGACGCTTCCTTCGTTCAGTATGCGCTTACAACTGTCTTGGAGCTTTTTGGAGCGAACGCCATCCATACTTTGAGAAATCAATCTAGCATTTCTAAACATTGGAGCGAAGTTTAGTGACATAGCTTTCGGCACATCTTGGTACACTCACTGGTCTCTAATGCGCAAAGTTTCAGCCGATTCTGCCACAGTAATTTGGAGTAATTGACTCACATCTTCGAAATGGCACCAAATAACAGTGACAATATCGATAATGTCATCTAGCACTGCGAACGCAGGGATTAACGAAATCACGTCATTTTTACATAAGTTAAGACAGATACTTGGAGTATTAATCGGAGCAAAGTTGGGCTCCTTTGATAAACCACAGCTCATTAGACGTTAGTTAACCTCCACCCGTATAGACCTACAACACCCAATTTATCGCATTTTGATTGTATCGCGCAGAAAAGTATACAATGATCTAAGGATTATTTTACACGATATCAAAGCGCTATATGTTAGTACTATTTCTGGAAAATTTGGGTACCGTACCTTGCCCATAGCGATCAGGGCGAGGCAAAGTTTCTGTACGTGTCATGCCGAGCTTTGGACCGACAACACCAACTTCTGATGGGTCCACAGGACGCTACGCTGCATAAAATTCTTTCAAACTTTAAACTATTTTACACTAAACCTAATACTATTATATGGCAAAAGACTAGCTAGCTTTTCCAACATCGAACTTTTAGTGAAATTCGTAGCCCCCCCCTTAAGAAGTCATTTTTATATGGAAATCGAGCTTAATATTTTCTCTTTCTAATGTATATAGTGAACATTTTAGTTCTTGGAAATTATTTTACTGCATTTTCGAAGTAATTTAATTTTCCAGATTTTCGCAGACTAAAGCAAATTTTTCGTGAGGCGTCGGCCATATCATTCGATTCCACTATCGAATAGCTGGGGACCCTTTTTAATTATTATGAAACCGCTCTTCGTTACAAAGAAATTAACTAAAATGTATGCGCAACCTGGATTTTGCCTACTTTTCCCAACTTTGGCAAGCGACCACTTTAGCTCGAAAGCAGCAATCGGGACAACTAAAAAAGGGTGCCTGGGTATTTTAGTGTAAAACACATACAGTAAGTGGCAACCATCTAGCTTGCATAGTAAATGCTCCACAATCTCTGGAAAAAATTTGGTCATGTTTTTGGAAAAACTACATTTTCTATGATAGCAGCGTACGGGGTAGCAGTTAGAAGATTAATGTCATGGATAATCGGTCTCGAGACGAGACCTTCAAATTGACACCCTTAGTTTAATTTTACGGCTTGCGTAGCTCAAGATATAGCGGATTATTTGATTTCTGCAAAAAATGACAAGTTTTCAACGCCAAAATAAGAAAATCAGCTATATCTCACTGTACAGAGGAGCTAGACAGGTGCTTCCAAAAGCAAAAATGTTAGAGCTCAACAAGATCTTTCGAATGAATACAATCATAGCTATGCAGCTACTGTCTAATTGTTAAAAATCTGCAAAAACTGTCCTGAACGGAGACGTTGAAGTTTTGAAGCGGATTGCGCGAAGGGTGTTAGAATGCTAAAAGAACTTATTTTGGAAAGTTTCATCAAATTTCATCTTGATTTAAGCCGTCAACCAATAGTATGTGCCCAAAAGGAATCACCACCTTAAAATGATGTATAAAGCTATTTCCAACTCCCAAAATTGCGAAAGCTATAGCGTTTTAAAAAATCACCCCCCCCCCAAGCACTGCACAAAAGGATACCGCCACCTTAAATAAAAATAAACATAAATAAATTAACAAACTTGAAATAAAGCCCAATCTAAAAGATATACACCATAAGCTATATAAGCGCGATAAAACTGCACAAGATCCGGAATATTTGGCAATATCATTATTCGGAGGGAAACACAAACAGCGAAGCGTAAACTCTCTTAAATTTACCATTACAATTTTGAAAGCCACCATGCAATACAACTATACGCGCAAGAATAACCAGAAACCAAAACTCACCTGTTTCGTTGGGCCCAGAACAGGAGAATCAGTTTCTAAGAGAAGCTGCTCCAGAGGAATTTGTTCAAATAGTTTCTGCTTCTAAAAGGAAGTCTACATTTAATACAGATTTTCCCATTTTATATTTTATTTGAGTCTCAACGAAATGACGAACTAAAAATAAGAACCCAAATGAAACAAGGTGCTAAACAAACTAAATTACATACACTGTACATACAGGGGGTTTCTACCAGTCCCAGTGGAACCCGTCCCAACACTACCATACAGCACCTTCCCAGTACAAAGTTTGTCTATCAAACACCTAAATAAACGTAATGAATAATCAAAAAGGGCAGGAATAAAAACAAATCAGTACCTGATCACTGTATACAGTGCAAGGGGGAACAGAAAAGAAATATCCAGCTTCAATTCCAGGTCTGGCAGATTTCAGATTCCCACTAAACGCATGCAGACAAACATTCTTGGCGCCTAAAATCAAACGAAGAAATTTGAAGAGATGAAACTGAGACTAATACCTGCTCAAGTCCCAAATTAAATTAGGCAAACCAACAAGTTAGTTGATCGTTTCGTATCGACCGTTATGTACGGGTTGTTTAATTTCCAAAAGGTAAAACTAGGAATAGGTAACCAATATCTCCTCCACTTGTACCACATCTCCGTCTACAAGGACTCATTTCCGCTGCAAGCCAAACACAAAACCATACAGTATTAAAATCTCAGAATATAATTATGACACACAGACCCCCCCCCCCCAATTCTAATTTTATCCCACCATGCCTCTGTCCACATACACAAAAATTTAAAACAGACATCATCTCAAAACAAAACTACGTAAAACAAACCATTTTCAATTAGAAAATCCACAACTGGACGTCCGGCTGAGCGCGAGTGACAGTTACTAAAATTAAAATCTCCCTTGTGTAAGCAACTGCAGCGCAAACAAAAAACACCAGATACTTGAACATACATAATATTACTATGTTTCCGCCCAAATGCTGTGTCCTGTTAGGAAAGAAGTGACTAAAATTGACTTCCAACGCAACCTAATTCGAGGTGAATAACATGGCACTGCTAAAAAATCAGACAAACTATGTAATATAAGGTGAAATATGAAACACAGCTGGGGTTTTTTACTGGGGGGGTGGGGGGGCGCCCCCCACGTTGTGGGTTCCCCCCACACGACCTCTCCCCCCCACTTTTTTGGGCTTCCCCACCACTCACCCTAAGGTGCCCAAAAATTGCCAAATTTTTAGGATTTTTGGTCAAAATTTTCAAAAATTTTCCGGCTTCGCCGGCATGTTTTGGTCGAAAATAGTCTATTTTGGTGCCAAAACGTAATTTTTGTGCACTTTTATGCTTGGTTATAGCTGTATATGTAGAAAACAGGCTTTTTATACTGTATTTTTGGCATTTTTAGCTCATTTTATTCCCCCCCCCCTTTTGGACCTCCCCCCCCACTCTTCCCCCCCACTTATTTTTGCCTAAAAAAACCCCAGCACAGTATCACTTCATGAACAGTAAATACGTACTTACAGTGGCAGGTTGTAGCGTTTAGCGAGATCAATCTAAAACAACAATAAAGTAAAATCAAGGACATACCTGGATCGAATAATCAGCATCTATCAGCAAAGAGAAATTACTACATCGTGAAGCTCACAAAAAGCAAATTTACTAGCTGGTTTAAATTCAATATGATCCTATGAGAAAAAGTTCAATGTTTGACTGTCCAGAAACTTATAACCGGCACAAATTAGAATCTCTCAAGTGGTTTCTAATCCGTATGGATCAACTACTGGAGAAATCGCAAGGGATCATGCACGCGCTTCCATGGTAACTCATATTATAGGGGTCGCGGTAGCGACAGGTTCTTTGCTACAGACTAGAATGGAGGAGCCATCCCCCCTCGAGACTCGGAAATTCTCCCCTAACCAAAACTGCACGTGCCCAGAAAAATAGGGTAAGAGGGTAAATGCCACCCTGCTTCACTGTAATTTTATTTATTATTCACTTTTACGACATATTCAGCAATTTTAGCTAAGATTTGTTTTTTCTCAACAGCATAACATATCTGTTTTTAAGTGAGAAAGATACAGTCAAAACGGCTACCAGTCCACGGATCCACGAGGATACAATAAAATCAAATACAATATCAAAATCATCAAAACGTGGACATCCAGAGTCAGACCAACCTTATTCCGCTACCGGTTTCGGGGCTCCACGGCAGTCCCCTTCCTCAGGCGATTCTTCACACGCTGGAATCGTTCTTCGTGGGTCAAATCTCGGAGGATCCAAGTTCGGTTGAATAGGCAGATGGGAAAATTTGGGTCTCTGGGAGGATAGGGATCCGGGGGACTGGGGGGCCGGGCGGGCTGGGAGGGCTCAAAATTGGGATTGTTACCACTGTTGCTGTTGTTGTTGTCGACTACTCCAGAATGGATACTAGTAGCAAAAGTCCCGGGAGGTGGGGGTTTTGTTTTTGCGAAGGACGGTTTCCCAATTGATTCCAAAAGGATAGTCCGAAAAGAGTTGACTTATCCACCACTTTCCCTTCCTCTTTCGTGTGGCTTCGTCGTCCGCAGAATCGATCACCGCAACAAGCAGATCATGTAAATTATGGCTATGACTGCTAAAATCACACGAAAGTGGCTTACTAGCATCCATTTTGCGAATGTCATGTCGGTGTCCATTAAACCGTATGGAAAGTGGGTTGCCAGTCTCCCCTACATATTGGGAAGGGCACCCCCTGATTTCCGCCAAATAAACCACGCCCGCACTTGTGCAATCGAAATTACCTCTGAGTCGATATTTCAACCCAGTGACCGAGCTCGTAACACTGGTTCCGCTTTTGATCGCTGGGCAAAGTGCACACCTCCGTCGGCCGCACCTAAATGTTCCACAAGGACCCTGGGCCACAACCCTCGGTGAGCCGGCTCCGGCGGATGGTAGTTTTGCCTTGACAAGCAGATTACTTAGTTTGGTCGGGGGACGCCAGAACAACTTGACTTTAGAGGTCAGTCCACTCAGAAAATGTTCGTGTTTTCTGAGGATGTCACTTATTCGCTTAACGTCTGGGTGGTAGGGCACAGGCGCGTAGCCAGGGGTGGGGGCAAGGGCATGCCCCCCCCCGAAATTGGGTTGCCCCAATGGAAATATTTACCATCAGGAAATATTTATAACGCAGACAGCAGCGGTAGACTGCGTTGAGCCTAGGCATTGATAAAAATTAAAACAGTTTAGGACTAAAATCCGAAAATTAAATTAAAACAGTTTAGAACTAAAATCCGAAAATTTTTCGCGCCTTCGGCGCGAATTATTATTTTTTCGTAGTTAATTCTCAAATGTCATTTCAATTTACAAATGATGTCAGTTGCGCAATTCATGTAACGGCGGCATTTTTGATTTTCTATATTTATCTCGAAAATTGTTAATTTAAAGCCCGAAAACTAAGCTAACGTAATAAAATGCTTGCGGCTCCCTTTTTAACTGCCACAGTTAAGGGGGGGGGGTCCATTTTTCGGCCTTTTTCGACTTTTTGCTTGCCCCCCCGAAATTTTTTTCTGGCTACGCTAGTGGTAGGGCAGAACCATGTAGAAAGACTTTTATTCTTCCGACGCCGCAGGCTCGATCTTAGGGGTAAGCAGTTGTTCTCTGCTTACTGAGCGAGCCTTATCAATTCTCCGTTGAACTTTGCCCCTGGGGTAGCCTCGTTTCACCAGATCTTCTTTTAGCTGACGACATCTTAGCCTGGCGGTATCCGGATTCGAGCAGATACGACAGATTCTCACAGCCTGGCTATAAGCAATGGGCAGCTTGTGCTGCACCGGATGACAAGAATCGTAATGAAGACACTGCTTCGTATCCGTAGGCTTGATAAATAGGTCTGTCACAATTCTGCCGTCGCGGAGTTCCACAGAAACGTCCAAGAAGTTCACACCAAGCACTATCGAAAACAGTGTCTGAGTTGTCCATCACGCCCTCGCCAATTTGATTTAGATGATCGGAACGGAGGTGTCCTTCAGAAAGCCAGAAAATTAAGTAAAATCAGCCAAATGACTGTGTTAGAAGCCAGAGAGGCTATTCTGGCGAAGGCCAAATGGATCCATGCTGACTGCAATCCGAAGAAGAGAAATCGAAGATTCGTACGTACCCGACGACGGCAACTTCCTGAACCTTGTGAGGAAGATCTGAACAGGACTGTTATTGACTTGAACTCTGTTGGACTACTGACAAGACCTCAAAAACAGGTTTTGGCCAAAGGTTTGTGGTTCTCGCCTCGTCCTGCGGAATTCAGTCGATATGATGTTCTGATGGGTGTCTCGAAATTCTGCACCCAAATCATCCGCAGTAACCCTGGAGATATCCAGGCAAAGGTCTACTGCGATGATGTCAAATCCGACATTCAAGCTTTGCCCCTGCACCGCAGACGCTCTAACTTGACCATGGCCGAGAAAGAAGCGGTGCAGCAGTTACGACGGAATCGCGACATTGTGATAAGCCAGCTGACAAGGGCCGTTCTGTCGTGGTTTGGTCCAAGGAAGCTTACGTCACTGAAGCGAAAAGACAGCTGGACGACGCTAACGCTAACATGGCAAAAATATGATATAAAGTTTGGGCGGATCCATTTTGCCATTCGCGAGATTTCCCTGGCGCACGTGAAAAAGTGACAACTTTTCACATTTCCCATGTTTAACACATAAAATCTCAACTTTGAGGTCAAATTACTCAACAACCGTAAGACTTACGACTTTAATCTCAAAAACTAGTTAAAATATACAGTTTGGACTATGAAATATGTAAAAATGAGCGACATCGGAGAAAGTAGAAAAAATGACCAAAAAATGGACCCCCCCCCTTAAGTGGGTTTCTGGACTCTCAACTCAAGCCCCTGGTCCGACAAATTCCATCATTTATCCAAGAGACCAGCGACTTTCTCCGGAAACTTGGCTCCGTAGCCGTTTCGCGGAATTCTCTATTGGCCACTGCCGATGTCTCCAGCCTCTACACCAACATCCCGCATCGCCTAGGCCTTGAAGCCTGCAGGGAAGCCCTGTCGACAAGAGACAGCCCCATATATCCGACGGAGATGATCATGCAGTTTATGGAACTAGTCCTCACGAACAATGTTTTTGAGTTCGACGGCGATTTCTACACTCAGATCAATGGTACCGCAATGGGAACCAAAATGGCCCCCAGCTACGCTAA
Source organism: Trissonchulus latispiculum (assembly GCA_030248195.1). Lineage (NCBI taxonomy): Eukaryota > Metazoa > Nematoda > Enoplea > Enoplida > Ironidae > Trissonchulus > Trissonchulus latispiculum. The sequence continues at coordinate 77,252 of JASAND010003607.1, forward strand.
CATCTTTATGGGGTATGGGTTCGAAAGTAAATTGTTTTCGCTTGCTGAAAACAAACCTTTGGTCTGGTGGCGGTACATTGATGATATTTTCATCATTTGGGATGGTCCCCGACATGGGTTTGAACAGTTTTTGGGTCTTGCCAACAGCTTAATTCCCAGCATAAAGCTGGAAGTTGACATCGACGGAACCAAAGTGAACTTCTTGGACGTTTCTGTGGAACTCCGCGACGGCAGAATTGTGACAGACCTATTTATCAAGCCTACGGATACGAAGCAGTATCTTCATCACGATTCTTGTCATCCGGTGCAGCACAAGCTGCCCATTGCTTATAGCCAGGCTGTGAGAATCTGTCGTATCTGCTCGAATCCGGATACCGCCAGGCTAAGATGTCGTCAGCTAAAAGAAGATCTGGTGAAACGAGGCTACCCCAGGGGCAAAGTTCAACGGAGAATTGATATAGCACTCTCAGTAAGCAGAGAACAGCTGCTTACCCCTAAGATCGAGCCTGAAGCGTCGGAAGAATAAAAGTCTTTCTACATGGTTCTGCCCTACCACCCAGACGTTAAGCGAATAAGTGACATCCTCAGAAAACACGAACATTTTCTGAGTGAACTGAACTCTAAAGTCAAGTTGTTCTGGCGTCCCCCGACCAAACTAAGAAATCTGCTTGTCAAGGCAAAACTACCATCCGCCGGAGCCGGCTCACCGAGGGTTGTGGCCCAGGGTCCTTGTGGAACATTTAAGTGCGGCCGACGGAGGTGTGCACCTTGCCCAGCGATCAAAAGCGGAACCAGTGTTACGAGCTCGGTCACTTGGTTGAAATATCGACTCAGAGGTAATTTCGACTGCACAAGTGCGGGCGTCGTTTATTTGGCGGAAATCAGGGGGTGCCCTTCCCAATATGTAGGGGAGACTGGCAACCCACTCTCCATACGGTTTAATGGACACCGACATGACATTCGCAAAATGGATGCTAGTAAGCCACTTTCGTGTGATTTTAGCAGTCATAGCCATAATTTACATGATCTGCTTGTTGCGGTGATCGATTCTGCGGACGACGAAGCCACACGAAAGAGGAAGGAAAAGTGGTGGATAAGTCAACTCTTTTCGGACTATCCTTTTGGAATCAATTGGGAAACCGTCCATCGCAAAAACAAAACCCCACCTCCCGGGACTTTTGCTACTAGCATTCATTCTGGAGTAGTCGACAACAACAACAACAGCAACAGTGGCAACAATCCCAATTTTGAGCCCTCCCGGCCCCCCAGTCCCCCGGATCCCTACCCTCCCAGAGACCCCAATTTTCCCATCTGCCCATTCAACCGAACTTGGATCCCCGAAATTTGACCCCCGAAGAACGATTGCAGCGTGTGAAGAATCGCCTGAGGAAGGGGACCGCCGTGGAGCCCCGAAACCGGTAGCGGAATAAGGTTGGTCTGACTCTGGATGTCCACGTTTTGATGATTTTGATATCATATCTGTTTTTAAGCAACTTTCGAAAAAATCTCACCACTGACGCCCCTCCAGAAAACATACAGCACAAGAAGCGGCACTCCACTGGTTCCTATACCTGCTGCTTGAATACTTCACGTTGCACATCTTTGTCTGCCTCTTGTTTAATATATCTCGGTGTAAAATCAAGGCCAACCTAAACATAAGAGATACGGAGTCAGTCACCACGTACTAAACTCTTCCTGATTTTTGAGGGGTTTTACCTACCTTTTATTTCAATAAATTTTATGTTTGCAAGAATGAAATGTTAAGTCAACGTTCTACGCTATGGTACTTTCAAAGCCAGTCAGTGAATATCAATTTACTAGAACACCCAAACCAGGGGTCACTAACACTAAAACCTGAGGTTGTTGTACACGTGGGCCTTTCATAAAGTCCATCCCCGTAAACATGCCCTGACAAGCAAGTCAGTCATCCCTGTTAGTACTGAATTATGCCCCGACAAATCACACAGACAGGCAAAATTTCAACACTGCAGGGGTGGCATGTTTTTATTTTACCCATTTATATTTGCCCTTTCTGACAGCCAAATCTATTTTACAATACCTCAGCCACACCTTTGCAAACATCTGGAATACCACTACAACACGACGTCATTATAGTTTTGATACTCCACATACGAGAACAATACAGAACGACATTTTTACTAGAAAGACAACGGACTTCTACAACAACAGGAAGGATTCTAACCTCACCGATGGCAACAATTTCTTCGTGATGAAGAGTGAGAAACTCCTCCAGCCCCGCCAAATCCTCAATGGTAACGGATCGTTCCGAAGTGCGCTCAAGATTGACGCTGACTGGATGCACTCCCACGCATGGTTGAAAGAATGGCGCAAACCTGTTCAAAAGCAAACAATAACAACAATATGGAACACTAACATACAACTAGTAAAAGCAACTACGTTGTTTCTATACAATAAAAGAGAATTCTACCAGCGGCAAGTTTTCTCCCGGCATTTTCGCATCGACATACAACGCTATTTAAAGTATTCCCTATGCAAACCGGCAACTTTAATTAATTAATTGAATTGAATTAATATTAATATATATTTAATATATGTAGGCTGTTTTCCCCCAGGATGGCAACGAAGCGTCTTAGTTTGACGCATTACATTATATATATATATACGTATATACAGTGGCGTAGATACAAAAAATTTTCAGGGGGGGCGGTTTGGACCGGGGGGGGGCGGAAAATTTTTTATTTTTTGCTCAATGTACATTGAACTTCAATGTATGAACACTACGCACAAAATTTTTATAAGGTTCTAAGCTAAACTCTATTATAACCGAAAGCGGTATGCTAAACCCCAAAAAGGGGGGTCTGGGGGCGGAGCCTACAGAAGTTGAGAAAATTTTTCAATTTTGCTATTAAAACGCTATTGAAACATTGAATTCTTTGCATTGTATATTATCAATTGCCAAACCAAATTTTGTAGTTTAATTTGCTATATATTTGCCACTTCTACAGTCTCGTACGAAAACTCAGATTGGATGCTCCCATCATGAGAACAGGGTATTCCAAGCAGCACATTTCCAGTATCCACCATTTAAGGCAATCATGTTTGCAATAATGCAGCTAATAAAACTACAAACCTGGCAAAGCAAAGCAAAGTAAAGCAAACTGGTAAAGGTTTAGTTATATATAGTATACTAATAACTAAGTCGCGCCGAAGGCGCGAAAATTTTTGAATGAAGTTCAAATGCACTAATTTTTGGGGCATTTCTTTGCGTTTATAATAAATTTAAAAGCCCGCGCTTCGCGCGGGCTTAAAATTTTTCTTCTGGCCAATTTTTGTCAGGGGGGCAAAACCATTTCGGGGGGGGGGCGCCGCCCCCGCCCCCCCCCTATCTACGCTAGTGCGTATATATATATATACAAGAAATAAAAATGCTCCTCTGGAGCATGAAAAAGTAATATGGGTGATGGTGAGGTGGCAAAATCAAGGGAGGACTAGTCTTTAAAATGCTTAATATGGGGCTAGGTTAAAAAATAAAAGAGGACTAGGTTGTGAGCGAATTAATATGGGCACAGCTTCGCCGAACAACCCATATTCGCGGTTTGTAAATGTAAATTATTATGCATATCCACGATACATTTGGTTTATAGTTCATAAATAACCTACAGCTACGGTATGTGCTCGAGCTTTATTCGAACTTTTATTTTAGCAAACATTTTCTTCGATAAGTGCTTCATACTAACCAGCGCATTTTACGTATCCATTTATACGGAAAATTTATATTCAAGAATAATTTAGGACTCTCCGACGATCTTCTATTTCCTCCTGACTTGGACCAATAGCTTTAGCATCATATCCTTAGACCTCTCCTAGTAGTAGAGCCTGCGGTAGTTCAACACAACAAAATGATGATAATTTATGTATATATATATACACAATATATTCCTAGCAGCTAATCTAACAGTACATGCAAACAGCTATATCTGATGAGTATTCAACTTCAACTGCTTAAATTTTTT